>QXEO01000490.1:2618991-2774781 GCA_007115705.1 Dactylis glomerata
TGCTCGCAGCGATATTTATTTCAGATTACATTTGCTACTTATAATCATCACTACCACTTGTATTTCACTATCTCTTCGCCGAACTGGTGCACCTATACATCTCACAAGTGTATTGGGTGTGTTGGGGACACAAGAGACTTTCTGTATCGTAATTGCAGGGTGGCTTGAGAGGGATAGCTTTGACCTCCTCCTCCCTGAGTTCGATAAACCTTGGGTGATCCACTTAAGGGAAACTTGCTGCTGCTCTACAAACCTCTGCACTTGGAGGCCCAACACTGTCTACAAGAACAGACGCGTGCGTAGACATCAAGCTCTTTTCTGGCGCCGTTGCCGGGGAGGTAAGGTAAAAGGTACTCACATTCTTTGGTTACTAAGTCTTTTAGTTGCTGGTGAGTGCTTGGAGTTATTTCCTTTAGATTCTGCAATTATATCTTTTTGTTTCTTGTTTTTATTTTCACTAGGTAGGCTTAATAGAAAGTAAAGAGTTCTTTAGTCTTTTTCCTGAGTTTAGATTTGAAGAGAAAATTGAAAAACCTTTGGAGCTTATTTTGCATAGCAATGTTATTAGTATGAATGTTTTGAATCCCGTTATTGCTAATGCTATAGAAAAGTCTAAGCTTGGGTAAGTTGGTTTTGTTAAGCATGATATTTTTAGTTCCCCAGCTTTAGTGGAGAAAGTTTGCTCTGATGATATTTTATCTCCCATATGTGATGTTTCTAATGATGCTTGTGCTCCTCATCCTTTTAAAATACCTATGAAAATTGTTGATCGTGCTATGAATAACTGCTATTTAGGAGATGGAACTGTCCATCCCGGTGATCATTTCCTCTTTATACATGAATTATGTGAGTTGTTCCAGTGTGCAGGTATTTCAATGAACCAAGTTAAGAGGAAGCTATTTTCTTTATCACTGAAGGGAAGAGCTGCGGAATGGTATAAAGCACTGAAGGATGGCTGACCGGTTGAGTGGGAGGAAATTGTACCTCTCTTTTATTCTAAATTCTATCCTTCTAGTGAGGTTTATAAAGATAGAAATTACATTTATAATTTCCATCCGCATGAGGGAGAAAGCATTGCCCAAGAATGGGGAAGATTGAAGTTACTAATGCATAAATGTCCTATTCATGATCTTCCCCGTAATTTTATTTTTATGCAAGGCTTTCAGGATATTACAAGGACTATCTAGATGCATGCTTTGATGGGTCTTTCACAAGCAAGGATGTCGACACCAAGTGGGGTCTGCTTGAAACAATTCAAAACAATATTGAAGGTTGGGATAGCGACAAAGGTAAAGGATCAGGTATGAATTATGAGCTTGATTGCATTAAGTCTTTCGCTGAAATTGTTGATTTTCAAGAGCTTAGTGCTAAGTATGGTCTTGATCCTCAAATTATGATTTATTGTTTTAAAACCTTTGTTTCCCATATTAATGTTCCGAAAGGAAATGGGGACGTGTATCATGAACCTTTTAAGGACACTCGGTAGAAAATGATATTGTTGTTGATGATTCCAATAAACATGCTCGAACCTCTGAAAGTCCTATTTCCTATAAGCATGTTAATTTTTGTGGAGTACATAGACCTTGTGAACAGAGTTACAACAAGGAAGATTATTGTGTCCACCACGCAAATGAAGAAACCAGTATGTGGCTCAGGGATCTAGATGTGCTTGGTGAAAGGGTTTGTGAGCTTTATCCTTTTCTTTGTGAACTTTGCGGTAAAACGGGTCACTTTAATTTTCAATGCCCAATTAATCGAACGAGTACCGCAAATTTGTATTGTGATGATAAGATTACTCTCAATCAGCATGATGAGCTTACTTTGTTTTTGAATTGTGAAGAGATATCTAGAAAGATTTCTTTGGTTGATATGAGAGATGTTGATATTAATAGCATCCTTCGTGGTTGTCGTCTCTATTGTGCTAAAGATTGCCTCACAAATACTTACTTACAAGATCTTATAAAACATGATGTTTTGCCAAGCTATGATAGGACTAATAGATGTTTCGATCTTATTAATAGAGAGGAGGAAGCCTCCAAAGTTTCTTCTGTTGTTTCTGTCAGCAAACCAGATTATGTGGAGAAGATGCCTTTCCCTCCTAAAGGATATGTGGAGAAGATGCCCTTCAAGTCTCTCCCTCCTAAAGGAGAGAGTAAGAAGAGTATGAAGAAGAAGAAGAAGAGGAGTAAGAGGCGAGAGGACACGGTATCTTCCCCTAAGCGTTATGATCCTGCTATAGATTATGATAATTCTGATTGGGATGATGTTCTCATGCCTGTTACCTATGTTAGTGATCAAGATTGGGAAAAGCACTCTACTTTTGATATTGAAAATATTTTTGGTACCAACTCTAAGGTTAATAATTGTTGTACCATTAGTACAATCCATGTTCCTTCTTATGATGATATGTTTGATGAATATGCTTTGCGAAATAGCTGTTCTCTAGTTTGTGATGATACTAAACCTCTAGTTTATGATGGTTATGATGATGGGTATAATATTTTCAGTTCACCTACTTTTGAGGAGAAAATTAGTTATGATTACAATATGCCTCCTATTTTTGATGATTATGGTGATGAGAATAATTATTCTGTTGAATCTGCTCCTACTACTATTGTTCATGTGGGGAGTATTAATTCTTTTATGCATGTGGCTCATGATAGAGATCCTTTATGTGATAGTTATATTGTTAGTTCTATTCATGATGCTACTGAAAGTTATTATGAGAGAGGGAAACATGGTTTTATGGATCTCAACCATATTGAGTTTCCCCTCTTTATGTTGCAATCTTTGAAGTTGTACTTGTTTTGCCTTCCTATGCTTTTTGCTTTGCGCTTTCATGACTTGTCTCTTTACAAGACTACTTTTCATAGGAAGTGGTTTAGATTTAAATATGTTTCATATTTGCTTTTTTATGCTCTCTTTTGCTTTAAGTTCCTATATAGCGCCTTTGCCTTAAGCTCTTCCATGGCGCCTATATGAGCATCTTTGCAAATTACTGCGCCTAGCTCAAAGGCGTTAAAGAAAAGCACTCTTGGGAGATAACCCAATGTTTTATTTCTAGTACTTTTTCTTTTATTTGAGTCTTGGAAGTTATTACTACTGTAATAACCGCTCCTTATCCTTTTTATTTCGTTGTTGTGCCAAGAGAAGCCTCTAATTTGAGTGAGGTAAGATTTGGGGATGTTGTTGTCCTGAAACAGTTTTTGGTGCTGCACCATAAAAATTCGTGAAAATTCTCTGTATATCTTTTGGACCTGCGATTTCTTGTGCATATGCCCCAGGTTATATCCAAACTTTCATTAGCTGAACACTTTTTGATTTGAGCAACAGAAAAACTCTAAAAAATCGACCTTTGTCAGCTGTTCTGTTTTGACAGATTTCTGCCAATATTTGTGTTTGCCGCTTTATCGCTTTCTTTTTTAGTTCTTTTGATCACGGAACTTTTGGGGAAGTTGCTACAGTAGTATATACTTTATATATGGTGGTTTTGAGTTGAAACCTGAAGCAAAAGGGGTTGATTTATTACTATGCTTACACTAATGTTGCTAATAGATTTGTGTTTAGTTTTGTATGAAGGAAGTTTTCAAGTGTAGGGATTGGAGAATGATGAGATGAGATGAAGAATGGACAAAAGCTCAAGCTTGGGGATGCCCATGGCACCCCAAGAAATATCCAAGAAGTACAAATGTCAAAGCTTGGGGATGCCCCGAGGCACCCTCTTCTTCATCGGCAAAAATCAGGTCACCTTTCAACACACTATATTTTTATTGCTTCATGCACTATGCGTTTTTCTTGGAGCATCTTTACTTTTGCTTTCAGTTTTCTTTTGTTTTGTTTGCTGCAATAAATGGTTAGATCACATCATGTTTCTTTTGGAGGAGATGAACTCGCTTTTCATTTGCCAAGAACACTCTAGTTTTCACTCTTATCGTTCAATGAGTGTTCTCTTTTTCTGCTACTGCGTTTAGCTTGCATTTTTCGCCTTGATTTTGGTTCAGATCTTGTTTTATATTTGCATCAAGGTGTATTTGGACCTCTGGTATATGTTGGTTTTCCTCAAAAGAGTTTCCTCAAAAAGGTTTGAATGGTGTTGAAAAAGAGAAAAAGTTTCATGCAAAAAAGTGGTACAAAAAGGAGCTTGTTTGGACTGCGGCTTAGACTTTTGCATGTCATGTTTGATATCATTTTGATAGTATGCTTAGTGATTTTTGCTGTAGCATGACTTGTCTCAAATGACTGAGATTGCTTAATGAGCCTTTGAAAAAATCATGCATTGTTTATATTATTTGGAAGCATTAATTTGGTTTTCTCCTTTGATGCTTTATTTGGGTTGACTTGGCGCATGCTTACACCATGTTGACTACAAAAATAAGTCGCCTATAGTCTCTATGATCATTTAGTTTTTGACTTTTGATGCCATCTTATGCTTCCTTTAATGTTGCTTTGTCGCTTTGCATGATTATGGCCGTTATTGCTCTCTTAGTTGGTCGCTCCCAGTCTTTTGCTAGCCCTCATTTTGTACTGAGTATGAGCTCTACTCGTGCATCCAACTCCCAAAAACCAAGTTTGCCATTGTGTCCACTATAAATTCCTATGCATGGTATTTGCAAGCCATTCCAAGTAAATTTTCATGTGCTACCTTTCAAAAAACCTTTAAAATACTTCTCATTTTGTGACACTGTTTTCAGCTCATGGGGACGTAGTGGTCGGATTTGCTATCTTCCATATTGTCTTATTCCAAAAAGAAAAGAAAAAAGAGAAAAAAAAGAAAGAAAAAAGGCACTCCTCCATGGTATGTGAATGTTGGTGGGCACCCGATGGAATCGGTTAGCCATGGTTTGAGAAAGGAAAAAGGTGGGGAGGAGTGCCAAGCTTTATAAAAGAGCACAAAAGTGCCAATCTCTCTCTCAAAAACTTGCTTCATTTTTGTATGGAAGATAGTAAGAACCCCATTGCCAGTCGTTGACAAAGACAACCACCTCTCAAAATCTAGTTTTTATCTCTCTGTTTTACAAATGAAAAGCTCTAGCACATGTTTAATCACTGCTTCCCTCTGCGAAGGGCCTTTCTTTTACTTTTATGTTGAGTCTTCACCTTCTACCTTTATGCACCGTCTAAGAGAGCATAGTTGTCATTCTGAGTATAATGTGCATTGTCCCAAAGTTTATCATTGATTGATTCATGATCATGGTTTCACTTGTTCTTAAATTACTTGTATCTAGTCACCCTCTTAAACTTGAAGGTGTCATATGCATTTATGTTTTGCTATTCCATGAGGGACAAGCTGAAAACCATTTACTATGTTTTTCCATATGATTTGAACACACGTTTGACTTTCATTGTTTCATTATTCATGATCTTTTGTTTGTGTTCTTTTTCATGTTATAACATGATTGCTAAGTTTCTTATTGTCAAGATTATGTCTTTCATGCCCATGTTTTAAGTTCTTTGATCTCAGCACTCAATGCTTTACCTATATGATCAAGATTGTGATGGTGCATGTCACCTCAAAAATTATTTCTTTTGTTATCACTTACCTACTCGAGGACGAGCAGGAGTTAAGCTTGGGGATGCTGATACGTCTCAAACGTATCTATAATTTTTGATGCTCCATGCTTGTTTTTACACCATTTGCCTTGTGTTTCGTTACACTTCGTGGAGTTTTTATGCAATTTCCAGAACTAACCTATTGACAAGATGCCACAGTGCCAGTTCCCTGTTTTCTGCTGTTTTTGTGTTTCAGAAAAGCTACACAGGAAATATTCTCGGAATTGGACGAAACAAGTTCCAGAATTCTTATTTTTCTCGGAAGAGTACCAAAGACCGAAAGAGAGCCAGAGGAGGGCCAGAGGCCGCCCACACAACAGGGAGACGCGGCCCAGCCCCTGGCCGCGCCCACCCATTGTGAGGGCGCCCTGGCAGCCCCCTGACGACGCCCCTTCGCCTATATAAAGCCTCGGGACGGAAAACCCTAGGGGGATCGGCAATTTTCCAGAAACAGTTCCGTAGCTCCGCCGCCGTCGAAGACAAATTTCGGAGGACAGAAGTCTCTGTTCCGGCACCCTGCCGGGACGGGGAAGTGCCCCGGAGCCATCTCCATCGGTCTCCATCGCCGTCTCCGCCGTCTCCATCGACCTCACCGCCATCTGCATCAACCTTGCTGTCTCCTATGATGAGGAGGGAGTAGTTCTCCCCCGGGGCTGAGGGCTCTACCGGTAGCTATGTGGTTCACCTCTCTCTCCCATGATGTGATCTTTATGTGATCGTGAGCTTTGTATCTAGTTGAATTGGTAGATGTTATTATTCAGATATTATGCTACTCCTATGCTTTATTATTATACTCTCCGGATATACCTCGTATCATGGTGTAAAGGTGACTAGTGTGTGCATCATGTGTATCTTTTTGGTTAATGTCTCTATGAAATGTTGGTGTTTATTGGAACCATCTAGTGCGTTCATGGTGATAGTGTGGGACAATCTAGTTTGGGTACATACGGACTTTGAGGAGTGCTTGGTAGCCCTACGCATGATTAGTGTATGTTTTCCATTGGAGAATTGTTTTGAGTTGCATATCGATGATAGTATCTATTGGTTCAATTATGTTATATTTGTTGGGAGTGTGTCCACTAGTGAAAGTATGATCCCTAGGCCTTGTTTCCAAGCATTGCACACCGTTTACTTCTTATTTTGTTACATGTTTGCTCGCAGCGATATTTATTTCAGATTATATTTGCTACTTATAATCATCACTACCACTTGTATTTCACTACCTCTTTGCCGAACTAGTGCACCTATACATCTGACAAGTGTATTGGGTGTGTTGGGGACACAAGAGACTTTCTGTATCGTAATTGCAGGATTGCTTGAGAGGGATAGCTTTGACCGCCTCCTCCCTGAGTTCGATAAACCTTGGGTGATCCACTTAAGGGAAACTTGTTGCTGCTCTACAAACCTCTGCACTTGGAGGCCCAACACTGTCTACAAGAACAGACGCGTGCGTAGACATCAGTTGCTAAGTTTCTTCTATCAAGATTATATCTTTCATGCCCATGTTTTCAGTTCTTTTGATCCCAACGCACAATGCTTACATAGTTGATCAAGATTGTGTAGGTGCATGTCACCTCAAAAATTATTTCTTTTGTTATCACTTACCTACTCGAGGACGAGCAGGAGTTAAGCTTGCGGATTCTGATACGTCTCTAACGTATCTATAATTTTTGATGCTCCATGCTTGTTTTTACACCATTTGCTTAGTGTTTCGTTACACTTCGTGGCATTTTTATGAATTTTCCGGAACTAACCTATTAACAAGATGCCACAGTGCCAGTTCCCTGTTTTCTGCTATTTTTGTGTTTCAGAAAAGTTACACAAGAAATATTTTCGGAATTGGACGAAACAAAAGCCGAACGTCTAGAAATTTACCGAAGCTTCCAAAGAACCGAAGAGGAGACAGAAAGGAGCCAGGAGGCGGCCTCGCCACCAGGGGGTGCGGCCCAGGGCCTGGCCGCACTGCCCTATGGTGAGGGCCCCCTGGTCTACTTCTGACGCTGTCACTTCGCCTATAAAGACCCCCCGACGGGAAAAACCTAAAGACCCGATCACTTTTCCACAAACATATTGCGATCCGCCGCCATCGTCGACCCGAGATCGGGAGGGTCCAGAAGCTCTTCCCAGCACCCTGCCGGAGAGGGGAATCGCCACCGGAGGTCTTCTTCATCGCCATGCTTGCCTCCGGTGCGATGAGTGAGTAGTCTACCTTGGACTATGGGTCCATAGCAGTAGCTAGTTGGTTGTCTTCTCCACCATGTGCTTCATGTTTAGATCTCGTGAGCTGCTTTATATGATCGAGATCACCGTTATGTAATTTTACATGTTCTGTTTTATGGGATCCGATGAATATTGGTGTTATGATTGAGTTGATGTGCTGAATATTATCTTATGTTATCTCTATGTTGTTTATGATCTTGCATGCTCTCTGTTGTTAGTAGCTATCTTGGCCGAGTAGTTGCTAGTGACTCCAAGAGGGGGTATTTATGCTCGATAGTGGGTTCATGCCTCTATTTAATCTGGGGGAGTGACAGAAACCTCTAAGGTTGTAGATGTGTTGTTGCCACTAGGGAGAAAACAACATTCATATGCTCAAGGGCATATGCTTTGTTTACATTACACACTTTTCTTAATGCAGTTATCTGTTGTTCGCAACTTAATACTTGTGGAGTTCTCGGATTGATTCGCCACAAGTGGATTATTAGTCATAGATGCACTTGGATGACGGTCTATGTATCTTGTTGTAATGCCCAGAGTAAATCTCATAGTGATCCTCTCGACATATGCACGTTGTCTTTATTCTATCAATTGCCCAACTATAAATTGTTTACCCAGCATGTGTTATTTTATCTTATGGAGAGACACCACTAGTGAATTGTGGACCCCGGTCCTATTTCCTTTATATTGCTATCACCTGTTTACTTTACTCGCACTGTTTACTTTACTCGCATATTACTATCGCTTTCCACTCGATACGCTCATACTCTTTGTTTCAAGCAAAGTGGTGAGATTGACAACCTCATCGTAAGTTGGGAGCAAAGTATTTGGTTGTGTTGTGTGCAGGTTCCACGTTGCCACTCGCAAAGCAAAGCTTGGACGAGGCGCCTTATAAATTGTCCGGAGCTGTCGCGAAGCTAGCGGGCATCACCTTCTTGAGTTTGGCTTTTTCCTGGATATGATTAAACCTTGGTTTCTTACTGAGGGAAAATTTAATGTTGTACTCATCATACCTTCCTCTTGGGGTTCCCAACTGGAAGGTGAAAAACCATCAACACCGTACCGCATCAAGCTAATTTGTACCCTCTGCTTCTAGCGACATGGCTTCCTAGTCCGCTAGGTCGAAGTCTCCTGATGCGGAGGTGGAGATGGAGGAGCCTATGGACGAGGAGACCCAGCGGGCGATGGCTCTGAAGAAGCTGCGGACTCATGGGGAAGCCCGTGTCCCTGATGTGGCCCAGGAGCCTACTACTGAGGAGGTGAAAGCCCTCCTCAAATCGGGCAAGAAATAGTAAGTTTAATTTTGAACATGTAATTTCATTTTGGTCGTAACTAACGTTTGAATATTTTGCAACAATCGGACATACGCTAAGGGAATTTGCCAGCCCGCGAGCTTGCTTGGAGCTCTGATCCGGAAGTTGTGGCCGGGCTATTACACTCCGGTTGCCGGCGGCGATAGGAAGCTAGCCTACACTTGCGCGGACTTTGAGGCCGCGCCTTCCCCGGGCTTTTCTAGAGCTGTTGATGTCATGATCACTAAGTTTCGGGTAAAGCATACTTCCCAAATTTCGTTCATAGTTCATGACCCCACTGTGCTAACTCATACCTCTCACAATTTTTTATATGCATCATTGCAGGCCCATTATAGGGTGGAGGAGGAGGATCGGGCCACGATGGACGGGGTCCTCCTTAGGGCTTGTCGGAGGTTGACACGGCAGCAATGGTACAATTAGAAGCATACTTGCATCGCTCACTACATGGCTGAGCAAGGCAAGAGGTTCAAGAAGCGTGATAATATCGCGGAGCCACCTGAGATGACGTTGGATGCTTGATACGTCTCAAACGTATCCATAATTTTTGATGCTCCATGCTTGTTTTTACACCATTTGCTTAGTGTTTCGTTACACTTTGTGGCACTTTTATGCATTTTCCGGAACTAACCTACTAACAAGTCGCCACAGTGCCAGTTCCTTGTTTTCTGCTGCTTTTGTGTTTCAGAAAAGTTACACAGGAAATATTCTCGAAATTGGACGAAACCAAAGCCAGTCGCCCAGAATTTTACCGAAGCTTCCAGAGAACCGAAGAGGAGATAGAGTGGGGCCACGAGGTGGCCTCACACCAGGGCGGTGCGGCCAGGGGCTGGGCCGCGCCCCCTATGTGTGAGACTGCCTCGGTCCACTTCTGACGATGCCCCTTCGCCTATAAAGACCCCCTGTCGAGAAAAACCTAAGGACCCGATTAGTTTTCCAGAACACATCGCGATCCGCCGCCGCCGTCAACCCGAAGATCGGGAGGGTCCAGAAGCTCTTCCCGGCACCCTGCCGGAGAGGGGAATCGCCACCGGAGGTCTTCTTCATCGCCATGCTTGCCTCCGAAGCGATGAGTGAGTAGTCTACCTTGGACTATGGGTCCATAGCAGTAGCTAGATGGTTGTCTTCTCCACCATGTGCTTCATGTTTAGATCTCGTGAGCTGCTTTATATGATCGAGATCACCGTTATGTAATTTTACATGTTCTGTTTTATGGGATCCGATGAATATTGGTGTTATGATTGAGTTGATGTGCTGAATATTATCTTATGTTATCTCTATGTTGTTTATGATCTTGCATGCTCTCTGTTGTTAGTAGCTATCTTGGCCGAGTAGTTGCTAGTGACTCCAAGAGGGGGTATTTATGCTCGATAGTGGGTTCATGCCTCTATTTAATCTGGGGGAGTGACAGAAACCTCTAAGGTTGTAGATGTGTTGTTGCCACTAGGGAGAAAACAACATTCATATGCTCAAGGGCATATGCTTTGTTTACATTACACACTTTTCTTAATGCAGTTATCTGTTGTTCGCAACTTAATACTTGTGGAGTTCTCGGATTGATTCGCCACAAGTGGATTATTAGTCATAGATGCACTTGGATGACGGTCTATGTATCTTGTTGTAATGCCCAGAGTAAATCTCATAGTGATCCTCTCGACATATGCACGTTGTCTTTATTCTATCAATTGCCCAACTATAAATTGTTTACCCAGCATGTGTTATTTTATCTTATGGAGAGACACCACTAGTGAATTGTGGACCCCGGTCCTATTTCCTTTATATTGCTATCACCTGTTTACTTTACTCGCACTGTTTACTTTACTCGCATATTACTATCGCTTTCCACTCGATACGCTCATACTCTTTGTTTCAAGCAAAGTGGTGAGATTGACAACCTCATCGTAAGTTGGGAGCAAAGTATTTGGTTGTGTTGTGTGCAGGTTCCACGTTGCCACTCGCAAAGCAAAGCTTGGACGAGGCGCCTTATAAATTGTCCGGAGCTGTCGCGAAGCTAGCGGGCATCACCTTCTTGAGTTTGGCTTTTTCCTGGATATGATTAAACCTTGGTTTCTTACTGAGGGAAAATTTAATGTTGTACTCATCATACCTTCCTCTTGGGGTTCCCAACTGGAAGGTGAAAAACCATCAACACCGTACCGCATCAAGCTAATTTGTACCCTCTGCTTCTAGCGACATGGCTTCCTAGTCCGCTAGGTCGAAGTCTCCTGATGCGGAGGTGGAGATGGAGGAGCCTATGGACGAGGAGACCCAGCGGGCGATGGCTCTGAAGAAGCTGCGGACTCATGGGGAAGCCCGTGTCCCTGATGTGGCCCAGGAGCCTACTACTGAGGAGGTGAAAGCCCTCCTCAAATCGGGCAAGAAATAGTAAGTTTAATTTTGAACATGTAATTTCATTTTGGTCGTAACTAACGTTTGAATATTTTGCAACAATCGGACATACGCTAAGGGAATTTGCCAGCCCGCGAGCTTGCTTGGAGCTCTGATCCGGAAGTTGTGGCCGGGCTATTACACTCCGGTTGCCGGCGGCGATAGGAAGCTAGCCTACACTTGCGCGGACTTTGAGGCCGCGCCTTCCCCGGGCTTTTCTAGAGCTGTTGATGTCATGATCACTAAGTTTCGGGTAAAGCATACTTCCCAAATTTCGTTCATAGTTCATGACCCCACTGTGCTAACTCATACCTCTCACAATTTTTTATATGCATCATTGCAGGCCCATTATAGGGTGGAGGAGGAGGATCGGGCCACGATGGACGGGGTCCTCCTTAGGGCTTGTCGGAGGTTGACACGGCAGCAATGGTACAATTAGAAGCATACTTGCATCGCTCACTACATGGCTGAGCAAGGCAAGAGGTTCAAGAAGCGTGATAATATCGCGGAGCCACCTGAGATGACGTTGGATGCTTGATACGTCTCAAACGTATCCATAATTTTTGATGCTCCATGCTTGTTTTTACACCATTTGCTTAGTGTTTCGTTACACTTTGTGGCACTTTTATGCATTTTCCGGAACTAACCTACTAACAAGTCGCCACAGTGCCAGTTCCTTGTTTTCTGCTGCTTTTGTGTTTCAGAAAAGTTACACAGGAAATATTCTCGAAATTGGACGAAACCAAAGCCAGTCGCCCAGAATTTTACCGAAGCTTCCAGAGAACCGAAGAGGAGATGGAGTGGGGCCACGAGGTGGCCTCACACCAGGGCGGCGCGGCCAGGGGCTGGGCCGCGCCCCCTATGTGTGAGACTGCCTCGGTCCACTTCTGACGATGCCCCTTCGCCTATAAAGACCCCCTGTCGAGAAAAACCTAAGGACCCGATTAGTTTTCCAGAACACATCGCGATCCGCCGCCGCCGTCAACCCGAAGATCGGGAGGGTCCAGAAGCTCTTCCCGGCACCCTGCCGGAGAGGGGAATCGCCACCGGAGGTCTTCTTCATCGCCATGCTTGCCTCCGAAGCGATGAGTGAGTAGTCTACCTTGGACTATGGGTCCATAGCAGTAGCTAGATGGTTGTCTTCTCCACCATGTGCTTCATGTTTAGATCTCATGAGCTGCCCTACATGATTGAGATCACCGTTATGTAATTCTACATGTTTGGTTTTGTTGGGATCCGATGAATATTGGTGTTATGCTTGAGTTGAAGTACTGAAATTTATCCTTTGTTATCTCTATGTTGTTTATGATCTTGCATGTTCTCCGTTGTTAGTAGCTATCTTGGCCGAGTAGTTGCTAGTGACTCCAAGAGGGGGTATTTATGCTCGATAGTGGGTTCATGCCTCTATTTAATCTGGGGAGTGACAGAAACCTCTAAGGTTGTAGATGTGTTGTTGCTACTAGGGGAAAACAACATTCATATGCTCGAGAGCATATGCTTTGTTTACATTACACACTTTGCTTAATGCAATTATCTGTTGTTCGCAACTAAATACTCATGGGGTGTTCAGACGATATCCCCGTGAGTGGATTATTAGTCATAGATGTAGTTGGATGCGGTCTATGTATTTTGTTGTAATGCCCAGAGTAAATCTCATAGTGATCCTCTCATCATATGCACATTGTCTTTATTCTATCAATTTCCCAACTGTAATTTGTTTACCCAGCTTGTATTATTTTATCTTATGGAGAGACACCGCTAGTGAACTATGGACCCCGGTCCTATTTCCTTTATATTGCTATCACCTGTTTACTTTACTTGCACTGTTTACTTTACTCGCATATTATTATCACCTTCCACTCGATAGGCTCATACCCTTTGTTTCAAGAAAACCGGTGAGATTGACAACCTCATCGTAAGTTGGGAACAAAGTATTTGGTTGTGTTGTGTGCAGGTTCCGCATTGCTATTGGTTGAAGACGAGTCAACAAGTGTCGTAAACGGCGCCCTTGTTGGAGTGTTATTAGGCCAGTCAGCATCACCTTCAGTTGTTTGTTTGCTCCTCTCCTGATCGACATACCTTGGTTTCTTAACTGAGGGAAAATCTTGCTGCTATATTCATCACACCTTCCTCTTGGGTTTCCCAACGGGCTGGTCATTCAACTTGGCACCAGCTATTTTCTGGCGCCATCAATCAGCAATCAAGCTCTTTTCTGGCGTCGTTGCTGGGGAGGAAGTAGAAGACTTCTGCGAGGGGAGTTTTCGCACGCACATCCTTTACTTTGTTTATTTGTTTTGCTTTACTTTATTTATTTTTTTACTTGCATCATTTTATCAAAAACCCAAAAAAAAAATTAGAATCCTTGGTAGTTGTTATTTCTTTACTTCTAGTCATTATGTTGTTCCCTAAGTACGTTCTGGAGGACCTCTCAGTAGGTAGTGGTTCGATTATTGGAAAAAGTAACATTGAGGAGTTCTTTAATCACATTAGTATGCATAAGGAAGTTGAGGAAAAATCTTTGGTTGAGCTTGCTCCTAGTATTGAAGTTGCTTCTGCTTATTTAATTCACATGTTAGAAACTAGGTTTGCTAGCCTTAATCATTTTATGCAACACATGTTCCTTAAGCTTCATGAAATTGAGGATCCTGAAAAGAAAGCTTTTATCTTGGAAACTTTGCGCTTAGAATTTAGAGATATTGCCATTGAAGCTAGGAAAGTTCTTAAGCGCTTTAATAAGCTGGGTTCACCTATAAAAGTTATTAGTACAAACAATGAGGGAATCGAGATACCTATACCTAGCAAACTCTTGGGATTGTATGAAGCTTTTGAAAATAATTTTGATTGGATTTGTCCCAAAAATCTTTTTAGTGATTTGAGTGAACCAAAGCATGATCACAAGGGGTCTTCAAAAAATTATGTGGATGAAATACAATGCCTTATTGAGAAGACGTCTTCAATGGATCTTAATGCTTCTTCTGAAAATACTTGATTCGCAATTTTCTGCGCCTAGCTCAAAGGCGTTAAAGAAAAGCACTCTTGGGAGATAACCCAATGTTTTTACATTCAGTTCTTTTTCTTTTATTTGAGTCTTAGAAGTTATTACTACTGTAATGACCTCTCCTTATCCTTTTTATTTCGTTTTTGTGCCAAGAGAAGCCTCTAATTTGAGTAAGGTAAGATTTGGGGATGTTGGTGTCCTGAAACAGTTTTCGGTGCTGCACCGTAAAAATTCATGAAAATTCTCTGTATATCTTTTGTACCTGAGATTTCTTGTGCATATGCCCCAGGTTATATCCAAACTTTAGTTAGTTGAACACTTTTTGATTTGAGCAACAGAAAACCCCTCAAAAATTCTGCCAATATTTGTGTTTGCCGCTTTATCGCTTTCTTTTTGAGTTCTTTTGATCACGGAACTTTTGGGGAAGTTGCTACAGTAGTATATGCTTAATAGGTGGTGGTTTTAGGTTGAAACCTGAAGCAAAAAAGGGTTGATTATATGTTATGCTTACACTAATGTTGCTAATAGATTTGTGTTTAGTTTTGTATGAAGGAAGTTTTCAAGTGTAGGGATCGAAGAGTGATGAGATGAGTTGAAGAATGGACAAAAGCTCAAGCTTGGGGATGCCCATGCATCACCCCAAGAAATATCCAAGAAGTACAAGCGTCAAAGCTTGGGGATGCCCCCGAGGCACCCCTTCTTCATCGGCAAAAATCAGGTCACCTTTTAAGACACTATATTTTTATTGCTTCATGCATTATGCATTTTTCTTTGAGCGTCAGTTGTTTTTAGTTTTCAATTTAGTTTTGTTTTATTTGATGCAATAAATGGTTGGACCCCAACAAATTTCTTTTGGAGAAGTTGCCTTGCTTTTCATTTGTTAAGAACACTCTGTTTTTCATTTTTATCGTTTCAATGAGTGTTCTTCTTTTTCTAGAACTGCGTTTAGTTTTCGATTTTCGCCTTGATATGCATTCAGATCTTGTTATATCTTTTCATCAAGGTGTGTTTTTGCCTCTGATCTTTATTGGTTTTCATTAAAAGAGGTGTTTATAAAAAGTTTGAATGGTGTTGGAAAAGCGAAAAAGCTTTATGCAAAAAAGTGGTACAAGAAGGAGCTTGTGTAGACTGCGGCTTAGGCTTTTCCATGTCGTGCTTGATGTCTTTTTGATAGTATGCTTAGTGGTTTTTCTGTAGCATGACTTGTCTCAAATAACTGAGATTGCTTAATGAGCCTTTGAAAAAATCATGCGTTGTTTTTATCGTTTGGAAGCATTATTTTTGTTTTCTCCTTGATGCTTTATTTGGGTTGACTTGGCGCATGCTCACACATGTTAGACTCTCACAAAGTCACCAATAGCCTCTATGATCATTTAGATTTTGACTTTTGATGCCATCTTATGCTTCTTTTAATGTCGCTTTGTCGCTTTGCATGATTATGGCCATTATTGCTCTCTTAGTTGGTCGCTCCCAGTCTTTTGCTAGCCCTCGTCTTGTACTGAGTATGAGCTCTACTCGTGCATCCAACTCCTAATAACCAAGTTTGCCATTGTGTCCACTATAAATTCCTATGCATGGTATTTGTAAGTCATTCCAAAGTAAATTTTCATGTGCTACCTTTCAAAACCTTCAAAATACTTCTCGTTTTGTGACACTGTTTTTAGCTCATGGGGACGTAGTGGTCGGATTTGCAATCTTCCATATTGCTTATTCCAAAAAGAAAAGAAAAAGGAGAAAAAGAAAGAAAAAAAGGCACTCCTCCATGGTATGTGAATGTTGGTGGGCACCCGATGGAATCGGTTAGCCATGGTTTGAGAAAGGAAAAAAGGTGGGGAGGAGTGCCAAGCTTTATAAAAAGAGCACAAAAGTGCCAATCGCTCTCTCAAAAACATGCTTCATTTTTGTATGGAAGATAGTAAGAACCCCATTGCCAGTCGTTGACAAAAGCAACCACCTCTCAAAACCCAATTTTTATCTCTCTGTTTTACAAATGAAAAGCTCTAGCACATGTTTAATCACTACTTCCCTCCGCGAAGGGCCTTTCTTTTACTTTTATGTTGAGTCACCACCTTCTATCTTTATGCACCATTAAGACAGCATAGTTGTCATTCTTAGTATAATGTGCATTGTCCCAAAGTTTTCATTGATTGATTCATATTGTTGGTTTCACTTGTTCTCAAATTATTTGTATCTAGTCGCCCTCTTAAACTTGAAGGTGTCCTATGCATTTATGTTTTGCTCTCCATGAAGGACAAGCTGAAAACCATTTGTATGTTTTTCCTTATGATTTGAACACACGTTTGACTTTCATTGTTTCGTTTTCATGATCTTTTGTTTGTGTTCATTTTCATGTTATAACATGGTTGCTAAGTTTCTTCTATCAAGATTATGTCTTTCATGCCCATGTTTTAAGTTCTTTTGATCCCAGCGCACAACGCTTACATATATGATCAAGATTGTGTAGGTGCATGTCACCTCAAAAATTATTTCTTTTGTTATCACTTACCTACTCGAGGACGAGCAGGAGTTAAGCTTGGGGATGCTGATACGTCTCAAACGTATCCACAAATTTTGATGCTCCATGCTTGTTTTTACACCATTTGCTTAGTGTTTCGTTACACTTTGTGGCACTTTTATGCATTTTTCGGAACTAACCTACTAACAAGTTGCCACAGTGCCAGTTCCCTGTTTTCTGCTGTTTTTGTGTTTCAGAAAAGTTACACAGGAAATATTCTCAGAATTGGACGAAACCAAAGCCAGTCGCCCAGAATTTTACCGAAGCTTCCAGAGAACCGAAGAGGAGACAGAGTGGGGCCACGAGGTGGCCTCACACCAGGGCGGCGCGGCCAGGGGCTGGGCCGCGCCCCCTATGTGTGAGACCGCCTCGGTCCACTTCTGACGATGCCCCTTCGCCTATAAAGACCCCCTGACGAGAAAAACCTAAGCACCCGATCAGTTTTCCGGAACACATCGCGATCCGCCACCGCCATCGACCCGAAGATCGGGAGGGTCCAGAAGCTCTTCCTGGCACCCTGCCGGAGAGGGGAATCGCCACCGGAGGTCTTCTTCATCACCATGCTTGCCTCCGGAGCGATGAGTGAGTAGTCTACCTTGGACTATGGGTCCATAGCAGTAGCTAGATGGTTGTCTTCTCCACCACGTGCTTCATGTTTAGATCTCATGAGCTGCCCTACATGATTGAGATCACCGTTATTTAATTCTACATGTTTGGTTTGTTGGGATCCGATGAATATTGGTGTTATGCTTGAGTTGAAGTACTGAAATTTATCCTTTGTTATCTCTATGTTGTTTATGATCTTGCATGCTCTCCGTTGTTAGTAGCTATCTTGGCCAAGTAGTTGCTAGTGACTCCAAGAGGGGGTATTTATGCTCGATAGTGGGTTCATGCCTCTATTTAATCTGGGGGAGTGACAGAAACCTCTAAGGTTGTAGATGTGCTGTTGCTACTAGGGGGAAAACAACATTCATATGCTCGAGGGCATATGCTTTGTTTACATTACACACTTTGCTTAATGCAATTATCTGTTGTTCGCAACTTAATACTCATGGGGTGTTCGGACGATATCCCCGTGAGTGGATTATTAGTCATAGATGCAGTTGGATGGCGGTCTATGTATTTTGTTGTAATGCCCAGAGTAAATCTCATATTGATCCTCTCATCATATGCACGTTGTCTTTATTCTATCAATTGCCCAACTGTAATTTGTTTACCCATCTTGTATTATTTTATCTTATGGAGAGACACCGCTAGTGAACTGTGGACCCCGGTCCTATTTCCTTTATATTGCTATCACCTGTTTACTTTACTCACACTGTTTACTTTACTCGCATATTATTATCACTTTCCACTCGATACGCTCATACCGTTTGTTTCAAGCAAACCGGTGAGATTGACAACCTGATCGTAAGTTGGGAACAAAGTATTTGGTTGTGTTGTGTGCAGGTTCTGCGTT
This sequence comes from Dactylis glomerata, assembly GCA_007115705.1. Classification (NCBI taxonomy): domain Eukaryota; kingdom Viridiplantae; phylum Streptophyta; class Magnoliopsida; order Poales; family Poaceae; genus Dactylis; species Dactylis glomerata. The sequence continues at coordinate 2,637,429 of QXEO01000490.1, forward strand.
GCTATTGGTTGAAGACGAGTCAACAAGTGTCGTAAACGGCGCCCTTGTTGGAGTGTTATTAGGCCAGTCAGCATCACCTTCAGTCGTTTGTTTGCTCCTCTCCTGATCGACATACCTTGGTTTCTTAACTGAGGGAAAAGCTTGCTGCTATATTCATCACACCTTCCTCTTGGGGTTCCCAATAGGTTGGTCATTCAACTAGGCACCAGCTATTTTCTGGCGCTATCAACCAGCAATCAATGCTTACAGGAGTGTAAGTACATTGTCAATGAGATTCTATGTTGTTGCTGAGTTGCAATTGCATTATCTTTTCTTCAAATGAGTATTGATGTTTTAGGTTATGCCCGACTGATGTAACAATAGAGATGAGGCATTTGAGGCGTTGGCTAAGAGGTGGCTGAGCATCGACGAAGAGTTCACGGCCGTGAGTGAGCGGAACAGGGAAAATCGTGGCTTCGAGGGAACACACAGTTTGGGAATCCGCTGCAGCGATCGCTACAGAGAGTACTTGGTACATATAAATGGAACAACCTGCATTTATTTCCCCTCATGTTCCTTCTTCATAGACATAACATTTCTTTGGTGATGCAGGAGAAAAAACTCGGGAGGCCTGTTACCGAGACGTATGCGTGGCAGCATATGAAGCTGAAGAGTCCTAATCTTAGCGAGCCACAGCCCTCGCTTCCTAACGAGGGTTAACTCGACAAATGTCCTAGATGAAGGACTTGGGATCGGGGGAATAGGGCGTCGGATGAACTTGAAGGTAAAGATCAGTCGAACAAGGCGTGTATCAAGAATAAACGTGGTGGTTAACTTGGCTTACTCTCAATCTGTCCCTGGCCGGCCTCTCCTGGCCCCTATATATAGGTGGCCGGGTCTCAAGGAACCGGTTGGGTTTGATACATATTACAGTGTCCGTATATGACATGGACTCGTATCTCGACTATGACTATTCCTGGGCCTAGCTTAACGGGCCTCAGGGATACACAAGTAACTGGCTCTATTATCTATACCCTTATCAGTAGCCCCCGAGATTCTACCAGAATCGTAGATTCGGGTTGAATCTCAAATCTTCATATCTTTGACTTGGTCAATCTTCGACTTCTTCTTCTCCCCGTACTCAATTAAACAACTTTCATTATATTATCTCACAAGGGGCTTTGGTTAACAAGCCTGACAGCTCTGACGGATCAAGAGGCCAGTTAACTGCCGGAGCAGATACTTGTTACCTACTTCAAACACAATCCCCTTGGACTTGAGTCTGGGACCTGGTCTAACCCGTTCTTTTGCCACATTTAGGACTTACAAAGAAAGAGTTCCAGTAGTTCTCAGGGTACCCAGTGCGTCCACCAGGATTTTCTTCGCGTTGTAGACACGGAAAGTTACTAGCAGAGCGCATCCAGGTGCGTATACTAGGCCGCACAGGACGGATCCTGGGGTCTTACCTTCACGATCTGTTTCAATCATGGCATTCAAGTTTTGTCGCGATGACGCAACTCGAGAATCATATCTTGCAATCGTTTCAGCCTTGTTTGAGTGTTTCAATACTGAAAATCTTCGGGTTGTCCAACTTTTGACTAATATGAATTCCCTCCAAATGGTAGTAATATCAGTATACAAGTTTTCTTTCGCCTTCCTGATTATTCTTGAAACTGAAATTTTGTCGGGTGCGCGACCAGCGCTCCCGATGGGAGTAGCCCCCGAGGCTATAGTCGAAAATGTTTTGAGTATAGGCTCAAGTAAACTTTTTCCTTCCATCCTTCACATAACTTCTTGTTTTGCTCAATAATATCATCGAATGCACGCCCAGCGCTCCCAATGGTAGTAGCCCCCGAGGATATAGTCGAAGGTTTTTTTGGGTATAGACTCAAAGATGAGTTTTCCTTCACTGCTGCATTGTTTTTCTTGTTGAATATTCATCGAGTACTTTGATCAGCACCGATGAGTAGAGTAACACTCGAGGCTATTGCTGCATTTCCTGTGGTAGCCATGATTTTCGAATCGTATTCTGATTTCTTATTTTTCAGTGACTTAACGCTTGTGACGTCATTGAGAGAGTCACTATGTGTGTGATTTGACTGGACACTGACCATTGCACGTGGGCAGCATAGTAATTTTGTAGTTTTTTGCCCGTTACTGGGCTTACCGCTTCCGCTTCTTGCGCCACATCTCAGCCCACATTCCTTCCACAGGAAGCTTTATAAGGGGGATACTTTGGTTTTTACTATTTACCAGTTCTTTGTTCTTCCGCTGCCACCATTGCTGCATCTTCCTTGCGCTCCTGAGCTTCCTCGCAGCCCTTGAGTGCACCTCCTTCGAATGCCCATAAAGAGAGTTGCGCACAAGGAACAGATGGCAAAGAAGAAGAGCGGGAACGCGGCGACCAGCTGGGTGCCCTCTGAATTCGAAGAGTCTGAGCTGACCAAGGCTCAGAGGGATGGGTTCCTCGACGGAGGGGAGCAGGTCGTCTTCCCCAGCACTGAGCGCATCCCCAAGCCCCCGAGCGGTAATCGGGTGATGTTTCTCACTTTCCTTCTCCGTGGTCTTTCTCTTCCTGCCCACGAATTTCTTCGTGGGCTTCTCTTTGTTTATGGCGTGCAGCTTCACCAGCTCACGCCAAATTCTATCTTGCACATCGCCTATTTTATCACTCTTTATGAATCCTTCCTGGGGGTCGAGCCCCATTGGATTCTTTGGAAATTCCTTTTCCGCCTCTGCCCCAGTGTCTCTTAATCTAAGAACCCTAAGCTGGGCGGGGCTGTTGTATCTGTGCGCGCTGAGGTGCATTATCTCGAATTTAGCATGGCTGCCTCAGTTCAAGGTTGGAAGAAAAAATGGTTCTACATCAAGGACCAAAAGACTTCTTCCTCTGACAAATTTGGGATTGACCCCTTTGATGCAAACAAGAGTCTGACGAAGCTGACATCGTGGGATTCTCCTCCCATGGAAGCTGAGATTGAGGATATCAAGCCCTTGTTGACTCGCATTCAAAGTCTAAAGAGCACAACTAGAGGCGCACTGACAGGGACGCAACTCATGGCGTTCTTCCTACAGAGGTGCATCCAGCCTCTCCAAGCTCGTGTCTCAAAACTGTGGTCGTATTCTGGCTCCGAAGATCCTTCTCGAGTGTCCAAGGAGGACCTAGAGAAAAAGGGTCTCGATAAACGAGTGAGAGCTTTGACTACTCTTACAAAGGAGAACGAGATCCCAGCTTTGACAGCTAATTTCTTCGACTCCACTCATCCTTTACCTGCGGTATGTGCTTTGCAATTTGTCCATGCCGACTTCTTATTTCTTCGCCTTCTTGTGGTTTGCTTTTGTTAACTAACAGTTTTGCGACTAATTCTTTTGTAGGGCCACCAGTTTTTGGTTTCTCGTCCTCCTCTTCCAGAGGAGGGGCCAATTCAGGCGGATCCTGCCTCTGCTGCTTCTGAAGCCCCTTAGGCTGACAAAGGCCAGGATGGAGATGATGCCGAAGTTTCTCGAGAAGAGAGCGGCTCCACTTTGTCGCCTCCCCTGCTAATTCTGAAGAGCCAAGCCTGGATAAGAAAAGGAAGCATCTCGACGAACTGCTTTCTTCGAGTACCTCTGCTCTAAAGGATGCGCCAGGGGAGCCCTCTGCTCCCAATACCTCTGAAGTTGAAATTTTTGATGCATTGGACTCGTGAGTTTTGCTGACTTGAATCTTTATATCTTTAGTTCTTTTTCTTTTTGTTGATGCTAAGTTTTGCTTTTTGTTCCCTTCTCAGTGACGAAGATGATCCAAAGAAGGATGCTACAGCTGCTCCCTTCTTGGACACCTTGATTATCGCCAAGGCGCCCTCTCAAGAGGAGGCTGTGGTGGTTAAATCACTAGAAGTCCCCTCCAAGAAGAGTACTCCTGTTCGTGCTTCCAAGCGTCTGAAGAAGACGGTGGCAGTGGTACTTCTCTTAAAGCCCATCGACCAGCAGCTTCTTCTGATGATGTGAGTATTGCGTCTTGTAGTCGATTTTTCATTGCTTGATCTTTTCTCTCATACTTTCGTTTTGCAGAGTTTTATGCAAAAATTTCTCTCCCTTGGCACTAAGTGTGTCGGGTTCCGGGAGACTGCTTGGGCCTCTCAGGGTATGCCTATTTTGTGTTGTAGCTTCTACTTGTTCGTGTGTCTTCCCGTGGTTTCTTACTCCCTTTCCTTTTTCCTGTTTCGGATTGTAGACTCTTTGACCGCGGCTAATGCTCGCATAGCGGCTCTGGAAGCCGAACTTAATGCCTCTAGAGAAGCTTGGGAAGGTGCCAATGCTGCCAAGGTTGCTGCTGAGAACGCTACTAAGTCAGTAGAAACCAAGGCTAAGAAAGCTGAAAAAGCACTTGCCGATGCTGATCAGAAGCGGGTCCAACGAGAGAAATCTATAGCCGAACATCTCGACAAGATTTCGGCTCTTGTTGGCAGTAAGTGTCGTGTTGTTCTTTTTTGTCTACTTGCTCATGCTTCTATTTGCTGATATTTGCTCGCTTTCTCTCGATTTTTCCCTTCTGTGGTGCAGCAGAGAAAATTGGAGCATCTTGGAAACTTCGGCAGCCAGATACTGAAGACCCTCTGCTGGCTGCGGTGGATTTGCTGGAATCGAACTGGAAAATAGTCCAGGAAGTTCTTCAGCTGGCTCGCCGCGTGCTGATGCGGATGTTTGTCGGGTTGTGGCCGAATAAGAAGGGGAAGATGCCGGTCGATGACCTCAAGAAGCTTGCGAGGCTTTTGACACCCTCGAAGATCCTATTCTTGCAATGAAGGGCCAGTCGGTAAAACGGGGTGTCAAAGGGGCGATTGCACTTGCTCAATCGCATGGTGAAGAAGTGGACTAGGAGAAGGTTAGCTCTTCCCGTGCTCGTCCTCTTTCAGAGCTGCTGGGGTTCTTCGAGAAGGCGAAGAAGTATGCGCCAGGCATTGTGTCTATTATCACTCCTTTGGCGGCTTCATCGACTCCTGCGCCTGGCTCTTCGACTCTTGTGCCAATTACCTCGATGCCTCCGCCAAGTGCGGATGCTGATTCTTCTGCGCCTTCTACCGCCACGGAGCCTGTTGCTGAGGTGGCATAGAATTTAGCCTTTTCTTGTAATTTTTTTTCTTTAATGTAGTAGAACTTCCATCCTTCGCCTGATAATCTATCGGGGAACTCTGTATTTCCTATGAATATTTTTGCTTTACCACGTGTTGCGCTTGGTCCCTTGATGTGTTTCTGAGTCGTTTTTCCTTTCGTTCTTTTGCCTTCCAGCCTGTGTATGCTGGTGGATCGTCGACTCATGATTGCGACTCGCCACCCGCCAATATGTCTAACTCTGGGGTTTCGTCTCCTCCTCGTTCTCCTTGCCGATGTGATGAGTACTTGTCGAGGATTTCAGACCTTGAAGGTCGCTTGTCATTGCTGAAGCATCAAGCAAAGTCCGCTTTGGACCAGGCTGGGAAGTCTTATAGTTTGATGAGGAAGGTATCCACGCTTGAAGATAAAGTGTCTGGTTTGGTGGCTCAGGTTATGCACCTCAAGGAATGTGATTCTTACCTTATTGAGATTATCGAATCAGCGTGCGAGCAGCTGAAGTGTGAGTTTTCTTTAGACCCTTTTGAATTTTCTACTGATTTTCTTGGCTTTGTGCTCTGATAAATTTGCATCTTCCAGGTACTTGCTTGCATCCCACTGATGAGGATCGTCGGGTTTCTGAGCGAATCGCAGCTCTGGAAAGGGCGTCGAGGGATACCAATACTTTATGGGTTGATCCGCGGCATCGCAGCGCCGTTGTTCTTTTGCAGGATCGCGCCCAGCACATTGGGGAAGCGGTCGATGGTTGTCAAAGATCATTGACAACCATGTACTCCATTATGCTTCCTCGCAATCCTCCGCCGGAAAGTTTTAAGCAGCTACTCGATGCTTTTAGATCGAGTCAACGAATTCATTGCTTGATAGAGCTAAACTTAGTAGTTGGTGCTAACTTTGCTCTTGGATGGATACGCAAGTGGCATCCAAAGCTGAACTTTAGTTCCATGTCTCTAAGTTTGCCTCCAGGGCGCGTGAAGCTGCGGGTCCATATGGATGCCACGCTTCAGCCGGCGAGGAGAATCATAGGTAGGTTGCTTCAAGAGGATGCTAAATTTTTCCGCGAGCATCATTATTTGAATCCTCTTGCGGTAGATGATTCAGATCAACCCATGTTGTAATGTTTTGTTGTGGTGTATATGTTTTTTGTTTATGAAACGCGAGAGTTTTTGTGTTATGGGGCTGTTTGCCAGAAGTTTTTGTTCTCAAGGCGTTTATATTTGTTAGTGCGTTTGCCACAGTTCCATAGTGTAGAGCTTTGAGACTTGTTTCGCTAAGACTCGTAAACTCGAAGAGGAGGAACTTTGTCTTTATTATGCTTGAATATAAGATACATGTTATGTCCCAAGAGACCCGGCCAATGACCAGTGTTCTGGGTCTAGAGGGCATTGCCCTAGGATAACTCGTGGCTTAATAGCCTTATTTTTTCTACTCTACTCTTGTACACTTGCCGTCTATGTTGCCGAGATTTTTCCTCTTCTCCTGTAGTTTCCTTTGGGTCTGATGGCTGTACCCGCAGTTTCTTTGCTTCTGGCTCCGATGGGTGTCCTTCGAGTTGTTTTGTGACGCCTCTAGTCGTGCTTGGCGCCTTACCCTTAAGTTCCTCATAGTTGGCTATCATGCCAAAATTTTGCGCCATTTTGTGGAATTCTTTGTCGCATAGATCTGAGAGTTTGGAGCTTCCCTTTACTGTGATAATGTCGTTTGGTCCTGGCATCTTGAGTACCAGGTACGTGTAGTGAGGTACTGCCATGAATCGCGAAAACGTGGGTCGCCCGAGGATCGCGTGATATTGATAGGGCCAGTCCATGACTTCGAAGTCGAGCTTTTCTCTTCTGTAGTTTTGGCGATAACCAAAGCAAACATTGAGTGCTATTCGACCCAATGGGTAATTGGCACTCCCTGGTATGATCCCGTGGAAAGAACAATCTGTTGGCTTCAGGAACTCCAATGATACGTGCATTGCCCATAGTGTTTTTACGTATATCAGGTTTATTCCGCTCCCTGCGTCCATGAATACTCTGTCAACGTCGTATGTCCCGATTTGAGCTTTGAGTACCAAAGGCATGTTTCCTGGCCGAGGTACTGTTATAGGGTGATCATCCTTGCTGACTTCTATGGGTTGTTCAGACCAGTGTAGATATTCCGTGATTGTTGGAGGCGACGTTACTACTAGGTTCACTTGTCGAGTTATACTCTTTTCATCTTTGTTCGACTTTGGGACTAGTTGTATCATTGCTGTGATGTGCCCTTTGGACGGGATATATCCCCCGCCATTGTCGTGTCCTTGGCTTGGCTGGTTTTGACCTTGCGAAGCTCCATTGTTTGCTTATTGGGTTGTTGTAGGTGCATTGCTTGTGTTCCCTTCATACCCTTGCCTCTTTGCTTTGGCTTGTTTGTTGACTGCCGCCTCCTGAAGTTTCAAGAATGTTTTGCAATCTTTCATTGCGTGTCTAGACACCCTTTTCCCATCAACGAACGCGGAGTGTATATGGCACGGTCCGTTTAGCATATCATCTGGTGATGGATTGTATTCTCGAGGTTCTCTTGACTGGAACCTTTTGCTATTGCTAAAGTTTTCTCTTCCGTAGCTACGGTATCCTGAGTTTCTACGGTCTTCTCCTTGATAGTTATTGTCTTTAGGGATTTCTATTTTCGTGCCCCTAGGTCGTTAGTTGTACTCAGTTTTCCCCAGCCGCTTAACTTTTCCTCAGTTTTCCCCTCGCCCTAGTTTGAAACCCCTCGCAGACGCTCGGACGGGAGGGTTGCCGTTTAGTTGACCATTCTGTGCTGACGTGTGGGCCACGTCGTGTGGGGCCGCGTCGCGTGGGGCTGGTAGAACGGGGCCGCGTGGGACAGGACGAGACCGCGTTTGGTTGTACGTGAGAGCTCGGTTTTATCTCTCTCGGCCGAAATTGGCATTTTTCATAGCGCCTTTTTCCCCTCTCTCTCTGTAACAGTTCTCTCTCTTTTCACCAAATTAGTATCAAATCTAGAGAAGCTTCTATTTCTGTCTTTCTTTAATGATTGTTGCCTTTTGGCCCTCATTTTTTGCCCAATATGTTAACAAATCTAGTAGCAAATCTAGAAGCTAGTAGAGGATAAATTCACAGCAGCATAATAAATCGAGAAAATATAGGATAAGCTGCATACAGCAGCCAACATAGCATATATATATATATATATTCAGGACAGATCCAATAGTACTATCGATCCCTAGATCCAACATAAGCTACATTTTACATGGGATTAAGCTTGGAGGCTGCGCAGGTGAATCCCAAGTGCTTTGTGTTTGGCCATGAACGCATGCACATTCACGGTCGTTCCAACTCTAGCGCCGCCAGGGGCTCTGCCAAGGGATTCGGCATGGTTCACCAGGCAGTTGAAGTCGGTGGCGCGGAGCCTCCTGTTGCAGAAGGGGCACCTGTAAACGCCTCTAGCAAAGTGGCGATCGTAATGGCCGAACTGCAGCCTCCTGAGGACGTGATGAGTCTTGGTGTGGAAGGACTCATCGTCGATGTCGACGTCGCTGCTCTGCACCTGTCACGTAGCACCAAATATCGAAAAACACGGAGTCAATTACAGCGATGATGGAATAGAGAGTGAACAAAAGATCATGCATGATAATATGGGCACAAAAAAAGAAGCCTCAGTTATATTGGACACACTTATATCTAGGATTTGGGTCAGTGAACCAAAGATCATGCACAACAAATTTGTACACACCAATTGTTCACAGACCAAATCCTGAATCAATTTGTGCCCAAATATTAATCATCATCAGCACAAATTAACCGGATGGGATTGATTACTCACATAAGTTAACCGAATCTTAAACAAAAGCAAATCACAAACACTAATAACGCTAGATCTATCATAATAACGCTAGATCTATCATAAAAGGATTGAACTAGGAACAGACTAACCCTAATAACGCTAGATCTATCATAAAAGGATTGAACTAGGAACAGACGAACCCTAATAACGCTAGATCTAACACAAAAGGATTGAAATGGCATAAGAACAAGGGAACAAAGGATTACCTCTGGGTAGTCGTCGACGATGCTGGTGTCGTAGGGGTTCGCCGACGCGATGTACGGCACTGGTTCGTACGGGTCTTCGTACAGGTCCCAATCAATGGGGGCCTGGACGGGTGCCTGGACGGGGGCCTGGACGGGGGCGGCGGCCATTGCGCCGGCGGCTGATGCGCCGGCGCCTACGTCGGAAGCAGCGACGGGGGCCTGGACGGGGGCGGCGGCCGATGCGCCGGCGGCCGATGCACCGGCGGCTAATGCGCCGACGGCTACGTCGGCAATGGGCATCTCATGCTTCTCCATCGCCGGGGTTTTTTCTTAGGGGTTTTTAAGACGCGAAGTGGAGAAGATGATGGGACATGAGAGGCGGTTGCAGTGAGAATGAGAGAGTGGGCAAGTATCGAGAGAGAGAAAGAGGGGCTCTATAAAGACGAAGGTGGTGTTTGGTGTACCGCAACACGCGTCCGCTATGCACGGCTGCAGCGTGCACCGCGATACGAGGCTAACCCTTCGACGTTTGGTGTACTCAGTTCTACCCTCGGGCCTTATACAGAAATTTTATATATACTCAGTTTTCCCCTCGAGTACTTAGACTGGCAAGTGCAATATACTCGGTTCTACCCTCAAGTAGCTGGTCAACAGAGAGTCAACAAATGAGATTAACATAGCTAATTGAGTCATTTCATGCGCAAAAAAATCCAAAAAAATAAAAACATAGTGGCACCTACTCATGGAGTCTTCCTACGCAACCTGCCACCTTAACAAACATAGATAAATCATGTTTTACCACAAATTGCCACTTCTCATAATCACTAGTAGCTATGAAGATACATGGTTTTCCACTCAAACCCCTTTGCAAAACATCTTCCCCAAAACATAGTTTGTCTAAATGAGGCCATAATTGTCACACTCATGTATATTTGAATTGCAAATAATTTGATGTAGCCCAATATGAATTATATTGTACAAAACACGTATTTTTCATTTTGTAATTATTTTGTTTGAATCCCTTAGTCTATTTACTATTTACGTGCCCTTGGTTTCTTAGTACTACTCAGTTTTGCCCTCAAGTACTGTCACAAATGCTCACAGAAACCCAAACTTATCCTGATTGGTTGGGCAGTTGTCACACGGATCGACTCCACCAACCGTTGATCTACTGATCTAACGGGCGGTATACCCCTATCCATCTCTTCGTGGCCACCCCTCTCTCTCTCTCTTCGTGGCCACCCCTCTCTCTCTCTCTGTCGGTGGATCAACGGTTGGTGGAGTCGATCCGTGTGCATTTATGGATTATTTTGCCATGTAACTATATTCTCTCTATTTATGCATTATTTTCCACGATTTAAAAATGTTAAACTAAAAAGTGGTAAACAAGAGACATACATATTTATCACCCCTCTAACAATTATCAACTATCTTTAGCATTCCTTTTCTTTTAGGGAATTTAGTTTTGGTAATTTGAAATGGCCCAAAAGTGGTATAATTTTGGTAGAAATATGAGACATACATATTTATCACCCCTCTAACAATTATCAACTATCTTTAGCATTCCTTTTCTTTTAGGGAATATAGTTTTCGTAATTTGAAACGGCCCAAAAGTGGTATAATTTTGGTAGAAACATGAGACATACATGTTTGGCATATTTGGGGAATTTCGGTGAATGAATTATTTATCACCCCTCTAATAATTATCAACTATCTTTAGCATTCCTTTTCTTTTAGGGAAAATAGTTTTGGCAATTTGAAACGGCCCAAAAATGGTATAATTTTGGTAGAAACATGAGACATACATATTTGGCATATTTGTGGGATTTCGGTGAATGGATTAGTTATCACCCCTCTAACAATTATCAACTTTCTTTAGCATTCCTTTTCTTTTAGGGAATATAGCTTGGGATATAGTTTTGGTTATTTGAAATGTCCCAAAAGTGGTATAATTTTGGTATAAACATGAGACATACATATTTGTGGGATTTCGGTGAATGCATTATTTGTCACCCCTCTAACAATTATCAACTATCTTTAGCATTCCTATATTCCCTAACACTTATTTTTTTTGGTAATTTCGGTGAATGCACACACTAACTTTGAAAACAACTACAAGTACATGTAACTGAATAATGGATTTGTAACAAGGGATCCCTTGTAACAACTTCTAGCGCTTGACGAGCAATGATAAGAATCCGATCGCAATTATACAAAAAAAACAACCAACCATTAGATTAGCTTGCTTCTTCAACTCGATCAGCTGCTTTAACTGCTTGTTCATTTTCTTCAGTTCTCCCTTCACTTCCACCAGTTCTGCATTGGGAGCATTAGGCATAATCGGGATGGCCCCTCTCTCCGCCGCATTCTCTACAGCAAGTACCCCCCCCCTCCCAAATTGCGCTCCCCAATACCGCAAATTGATTCCTGCAATTTAAGCCTCTGAACGTACACATCGATCCACTCGAAATACCTGCATTTCTTCAGGATCTGAAAACAACAACGTGAACCCTAAATCCCAAATTCGAGGGAATAACAAGAAAATTGAGAGAAAACAGAGCAATTGGAGCGAGATCTAACCTTATCCCCCTCTCTATATGGCAAGCTCTCGCATGCAAGGAACTCACATCCACGGTTGCTGTTGTCGTTCGTCTTACAGATCGACCGCTTCAGAGGCTCTTGGCGTGGGCAGTCAGGGCATCTTGTCAAAGGCACGGGTCCATACTGCGGCCATGAAGAACGGGAGGTCGAAGAGAAACTAGACATCACCTGCCTGCCGGAGAAGGACTGCCGCTAGCGGAGAAGAAGAACAATGGGGCGCGGGGAAAGAAGGGGGAAGCAATGGCACGGGCACGGGCGCGGGGCTGGCTCAGGCTCCCATTTTGCAACGGGCACCTGGGTAAGCTGTGGGTCCGGCGCGCTAACGTGGACAAGTTGCGGGTCCCACGATGATCTGGATAAGTGGAGGTGTGTCCACTGCGGGGCACCAACAGCGGCCCCACTTGCCAGCACCAACCAACGGTCAACTTAACGGGATTCCTCCCGTCCGAGCTCCTTGTGAGAGTTTTAGACAAGGGCTTGGGCAAAACTGAGGAAAAACTAAGCGGCTGGGGAAAACTGAGCACAACTAAGGACCCGAGGGCACGAAAATAGAAATCCCTTGTATTTATATCCCACGGCTACTTGACTGTGAGAACCGTAGTTTTCGTAGTTGTGGGATCTTCTCCTTTGTCCACTGTATCTATTTCCCCTATCGTCTTCTGGTGATCATGTCCGCTTCTTGTTGCACGCGTCTTTGCCATCTACAAATCTGTTTGCTATATCCATTAAATCTGATACTGTCTTTAGCTTTATTCTGCCCATCTCTTCGACTAAGTCTCCTCGTCTCAACCCAAGTGTGAAGGCATCGATTGCTCTTTCATCTGAAACTTCGACTGCGGAGTTTTTGATAATTCTCCACCTTTGAATATACAACCTAAGCGTCTCATTGTGTTGCTGTACACAAGCTTTGACTTCTTCTATCGATGCTGGCCGCTTGTATGTTGACTTGAAGTTTCTTGTAAATTGCTTTGTGAGTTCCTCCCAGCTTCCGGTTGTTCCTCTTTCTAATTTACTCCACCATGACCTAGCTTTGCCGGTGAGGTGTAATTGCAAACTTTGCATTGCTGTTTCCTTCGTCCCTCCTAATATTTTTACTGCATGCAAGTAATCTGATAGCCATGATTGCAGCTCCTGGGATCCATCATACTTTTGCTGGTCATGGGGTAGTTTGAAACCCTTGGGTACTGGTGTGGTGTGAACTCTATAAGTAAAGCACAATGCCCCCATCTCTTTTTCATCGTCTTCGTAGTCATAAGCCTTAGTGGGGGTCCTAGACCTTTGGGTTCCTCCATGCTTCGGGCTTTTGTGGTGTCTTGGCGATGGCGATCCAGATCGTCGACAACCACTCCGGTGCCGAGGACTGCTGTGATGGCATGGTGATCTAGGCTTATGCGTTCCTTTATTGCGATATGCCTCCTCTTCTTTTGATGTCAACTTGTTGCCTACCATCCTTAATCCTTGTAACGCTGCCCGGTGCATATGTTCCCTTGGGTCTCCTGGACTTGGTCGTGTCGTGTACAGATATGTTTGTGCTGCCACAAGCGCTGCTTCTGGTGTCTTTGGTATGATATTGCCTTGCTCGCCGACCGATAGGAAGGACGAGTCGAGGTTTTTGGAGAGGCTTCGCCTTTCTGAGTATTCGAGGTTTTCAACCCTTGATCCGTGCCTGCGGAGCCTTTTGCTGTTCGTGTATGATGCGTCGCTGCGTGCTTTATGAAGAGCTTCGCTTGTTGCAATGGCTGAATCTTTCCTTTTTTGTATTTCGCTTCTTTCTCTTGCTAGTTGCTTTGACTGCTGTCTTAAGGCATAATGATACCCTAAAAGCATGTTCTTGCTTGCATCTGTTGGTATGGGCACGCCGTGTTCTATGGTTGTTTTTATTATCTTCCACTTCTCGACTGATAGTCGAACTTTTTCCCTGCTTGCCAGAGAATCTTCAGTTTCTCCTTCTGCTAAGTGATTTACTCCTCTCTTTACGTTTGCTGGGTTGAGTACTAAATTGTTGTTTTCGTCGAATTCTTCTGAGTTGTCTCCTACAATTGCGAGTACTTGATACCGGTTGTCGAACTTGCTGTTGAAGCTTGAGAAGATAGTTTCTTCATCCTCATGAAGCTCTAGTGCTGTCTTCCAGGTGTCTGTTGATTTGTCTGAAGCGTCATCATGGCAGATCATGAGGTCTTCGAGTTGATCTCCTAAGTCGAGATTCTCCATGGTTTCGTTGAGTTCTTCGATTTTTTTCTCCTACGATTTCTGTTGTTGCAAAGCTGACCGGCGAGTTTGCCTCGCTGGAAGAGCCCACCGATGATTCGGACATCGCGATTGTCTTGGTTTCGCTTGCCAACGGATCCGGTTTCGCCGGATCTGAAAGGCGAATCGATCCCAAAGATCCGTCACAAAAGTTTAGACTTCCGATCTTTAGGTCCATCTCTTGATCCAGGCTCTCGAATATTGGAGTAAAGTTTGGTGGATGAGGTTGAAAATCGATGGTTCCGAAGGATATCTGTTTTCCGTCGACTTCTGAACTATTGTTGGCTAAGAGCGAAAAAGCCGTCGAATTCATGATTCCAACGCCCAGAGTCCCCACGGTCGGCGCCAATTGATGAGGGTTAACTCGACAAATGTCCTAGATGAAAGACTTGGGATCGGGGGAATAGGGCGTCGGATGAACTTGAAGGTAAAGATCAGTCGAACAAGGCGTGTATCGAGAATAAACATGGTAGTTAACTTGGCTTACTCTCAATCTGTCCCTGGGCGGCCTCTCCTGGCCCCTATATATAGGTGGCCAGGTCTCAAGGAACCGGACGGGTTTGATATATATTATAGTGTCCGTATATGACATGGACTCGTATCTCGACTATGACTATTCCTAGGCCTAGCTTAACGGGCTTCAGGGGTACACAAGTAACGGGCTCTATTATTTATACCCTTGTCACTTCCCGAGTACTTCGGTGATGCCGGCGAGAAGTTGGACATGTACTGCACGGTATTCAAGGGTTTCCATCCGAAGGTGGATGACCCACTGGAGCAGGAGACCGACGAGGTGGCGGAGCATGGCCGTACGAAGATTCTTAGCTCGGTGATATGCCCTATGAGGACCCTCACGCAGATCAAGTCTACCCTCACCGCCGACCATCCCCCTATCGCGCCTCCGTCACAGCCTCGTCGCGATGTAAGTTTTTTCATTAACGTCCTCTTTCCGACATTCATTCATGAATATGGCTAAGTTCACCACAATGATTGTGTGTGACATTGTAGCATGCTTTCGATGCGGCTTATGATGCCGCTTATGCGGATTATTTGAGGGAGTATGAGGAGTATAAGTCTCAGAAAAAGGCCTACCACCAGTACATGTTGGCGTCAGATGATGTAAGTTTCATCTTTATAGTTACAAAACATGACAAGTCCCACTTCCTCTTTTTTGAACCTTTATTTATGCAATGCCTAACATCTAACCTATCTCATAGGCGCTACAACACTTCTTACGCACTGGAGAGAGGATCCCCGTGAATATGGAATGACCACCTCTTCCGGATGAGGTGCCGTTGTGCCCATCGAGGGAAGATTTTGCTCGCGCCTACTACGCAAGCACCCCGGTAAGTTCTGTGTCAAACCACTTGTTACAGCTTTCCTGTTACACGGCTAAGTAACTAACTATTGCTCAAACATGTAGGAAACGAGAGGTTCGGGGAACCGATACTTTGGTCGTGCTTCTCCGAGTGCATCGCGCGACGTCACACCGGTTCACCCTAGCCGTTGTTCTCCTGCTTCTGCTGGTGGTTCTACTTTCGTTGGCCAGGCCGGCCATCGGACGCTTGATTTCTCGCAGGACGATATCAATTTCCCGTAGTAGGTCTCCTCTTGTCCACGATGATGCTGTCTTGCTACTTTATGTATGGACATGATGCTACCTTGTCTATGTGTTCATACTCTTGATGTGCTACATTGTGTTATGTGATGATACTCTTGATGTGACGATGATGATGCTATTTGTGTGATGATGATGTAATGCTACTTGTTGTGATGATACTCTGCAAATTGCTGTGATTATACTGTAATTTTACTGCAGAACCTGTGATCCATATGACAGGGGCAGAACCTGAAAAAAATCTAGGACAGCGCCGACGGCATTGCCGTCGGCACAGCCCTGTCGTGTGCCATATGGCAGGGTCTGTGCCGTCGGTACAGGTGCTGTCCCAGATTTTTCTGCGGGTAAAATTCTAGAAATTGCTGCGCGGGAAAAATTTGAAAAAGCCTATGCCGACGGCAATGCCGTCGGCACAGCTTGCTGGCTGTTTTTTGAAGCCGAGCTGTGCCGACCTAGCCGTCGGCACAGCTGTCGTCGTCCGTTAGTTCATGTGGGGCCCACCTTCGTCTGTGCCAACGGCCATTCGTGCCGACGGCGTGCCATGGCCGTCGCCATGGGCTCTGTGCCGACGGCGGCAGCTGTGCCGACATCCACCAGACCTGGGCCGACGCCCTCATATCCCGACGACCTTGTGTCGACGGCCACTGTTGGCACAGCCCTGTGCCGACAGCCTCTGGGGCTGTGCCGACGGCTCGGGGCCGTCGACCCCTCGTCTGGCTGCTGTAGTGCGCGTATGTTCAAGTCCAACAGAAATTCGAGTAAAACTTGAAAAGGAGAAAAGAAAGATGACCATATATAAACATACTATGATGCAAGAGACTTCCATCAGGGGGTTGCAAAAGTGCGTACAGAAGTATATATCTCTAGTCTCAGAAATACAAAATAGAAGCATAATTATGCATCTTCTATCAAACAAAGGACACTTTTCTTCAACTGATCGAGTCAAAATCTGGTTGAATTACGTCTCTCCTGTCATTGCCACCTAGCATATCTTTGACAGTTTCCACCAAAGAGTGACTAATATCTGCTCCCAGTCAACTGGAAGAATTACTTATGAGTATGTATTCAGAAGAATCTATTTGAGTCAGCAAGTAATTCTAAAATACAAAATCCCATAAAAACACAATGATCAATAACTTTCTTCATGAAATCTTGGCAATCAGATTTGCAATGATTAAAAATAGAATAAATAGTCTGAGATGAGTCAGTTAAATAAGACTCCCTAGATCAATGTACTCACAAAAACAGTAGATGCATACAAACTCGTGTAAATAAATTTTAAGTCAAACATAATGAATTATAGGTGCTAAATAAAATACTTTGCCAGTGATGGAGGGGAACTTTCTTCACATCTTCATATCAGAAACATCCGCACATATATGACACTGTACACTCCCTTTAGCAGATAACCTGATGGAGATGCGAATCCCTGCATCAGTGCATCTGTTGGGATACATGTACAGAATCACAATCAACACCTTATTAATCACATAAGCAGTTGTATTACTAATAGATTTCGTATCTCACTTGATCAATTCTCGTGGCATGTCAACATAATAGTGGAACCTGAAGCAAAAGTAATTAAGGTGGCTTTGCATAAACTTGTACAGTAATAAACATGGATACACAAAACAGATACACTTACTTATGAACAAACACCATGCAATTAGGAGGTGTCCAGCAATTACAGCTTTGTGCACAAGCCAGAGTTAGCCTATCAAATAGCTCAATGGATCTCTATGTCTAGTTAATTTCCTTGCATAATATCTAAATAACTAAATTGTGTCAGTCTATTTGATTTTCTATCTAGGAAACAAAATAATATTTGTGCTTGCATTGGGCACCTTAGAGAGCACCAATTTTTACAGACTAATTGAAGACCAACAACTTAAATTGATACCCTTGTTGTAAAAATGGCAGAAGGTGGGAAAAATCTGGTTACATGTTAACCTAAAAAACGAAAGTATAGCCAACTGTGCAGTTAAAATTATCTACTTCAATGTATAGTTGATAAACGACCAAACCAAACATTCCAGAATCTTCTGCTCCATGATACGTAAGAGCATAAGGCATTGCAAAGAACATGGCAGCAGATTTATCTACAAGCCTTACAAAACACATGAAAGGTACAATAACTATGGAAAAGTAAAAAACAATTTAAATAATATAATTAAGAAAAAAAGTTCCAAATTATGCTTTTTAAAGTGCAGGTATGACCAAACTTCATTTGCTTAGTGCAATTAGATTGTGCCTCAGATCAGTTTTGCCATATAAGCATACCTCAAACTTCTGTTTTGATTTTTTAACGCCCAAAGGCCAAAGCAAACAAACAATGAAACTCTATTATGGTGTACTAAACTGAGGAAAATAAAGCTCCAATACCACAACACACAAATCTATAAAATATTCAATGGTGCACAAAGTTATTTTTTGTTTATCAAAATTTTGAAATGGTGAGCTAGGAAACTGCGTAAAGAATGTCGAAGAAAATATTTAAGCTACAGATGTCTAGTGGTTCGAATAAAGATTCAAACCCTTATAAAATTCTTAGTTCAATGGTAGTTGGACATGTTAGTTACCAACCAAAAGAGGGATTCCATGAACCTACAACGCGCATGGTAAAATTTACTGATGTTTAAAGCTCTGACATAAAGCGAACTGCTAGGTATATATGTGGAAAATTGCAATTCTTTAACAAAGGCACAAAGCAACACCAACTATCGAGCCTGGAATTTTCAGTGAGTGTCAAGATTGGAATTTTCAGAAGTTACTCGACAGTTTTATGGAGCAAATCATCACACACTCCCACAACCTCCTGATGATTACTGAAATAACACACACCAATGCTAAGGGTGTAGCTATTCATATCAAACTATCTTCATATTTAACATTCCAACAATAGCAAATTTGTACTGCACCCTGTAACACCAACATTTGCTTTATAACTGCATGTTTGTTTACCTCTGTTTCACTCACCACTGCATCTCCATGGCATATTGCATTGCATTTCAGCTTGTTGTTCTTGGAAGAAAATGGTTTACAATGAAGATTTTTCTTGGAACGTGAGAGGCCTGGGAGATGACGGAAAGAACACACAGGTTTACAAGATTTTGGAGGATTCAAGGGCTGATATAATTTGCATCCAGGAAACGAAACTGTCAAGCATCAGCCGGTTCAAGGTTCGGGAATTCCTCCCGGCACGCTATGGCCTTGTTTACTTCTAGAGTATTTGAAGGGATGGGAGGGGATTATCCCGTATCCCGGAATTTCTCTGGTAGATTGTTACTAGGCCGGGTTTTGAGGGGATAATCCCGGGATATCCCCACAAATTCCCTACACACTAGTGTATTTTAGGCTAGATTAAAAACTCTCCATCATGGTAGAGTATTTTTTGGGAAGAGTATTTGAGAGGATTTGAGAGTATTAGGTGAACACCAAATCCCCGCATATCCCCATATCTTTCGGGATGAAAATATCCGCAGGGGATACGCTGATTGCATGGTCTGAAAAGTGTTTTACCGTAACTGAACTTATTAAGAACAAATACTCCATCACAGTCAGGGTTGAGTCTAATTCAGATAACAGAAAATTCGTTTTGACAAATGTTTATGCTCCATGCGACTCGGCAGACAGAGTGGATTTCTTCGAGGACATGCGGATAATGAAAACCAACATCATAGAGCCTTGGGCATTAGCTGGTGATTTCAACATATACAGGTATGTATAAGAAAAAAAAAGGCAATTTTTACAGTACCTTTTACTCCTCCTGGGAGCGGGAGGAGTATGGTTTAAGGCAATGGTCAGGATTGAACGACGTAGTTTAGGCCCGTCAGCCCAGCAAGACATAGATAATAGGAAAAAAAATCAAAATAATGTGTATTCAGCCTGGCCCAACAATTGACCTTGCGATGCGCAACCAGCGACGCCGCCGCTGCCACTACATCGACCAGAGACGGCGCCACAGCCACCGCCGCCACAGCCACCGGCGACTCCGCCGCGATAGCCACTGGTGACTCCGCCGCCTCCACGTCTCACAAAGCTTCATCCGCTACGCCGCCACGTCCACCAACGAGCGACGCACAACAGGCAGCGACGCCGCCGCCGCCACATTGAACAGAGGCGGCGCCGCCTCACCTACTCCACCGCCACAGCCACCGGCGACTCCACCGCCTCCACGTCGCCATGGCCTCATCCGCTCTGCCGCCAATACCACCAGCGAGCGACGCGGCCGCCACATCGAGCAAGTTCAGGTACTAGTTACTGGACTGAGATCTAGTGACTTTACTCTGTAAAGTCACCATTGCACTTTACCCACTTCAGTGCCATCCGATTAAGATCTAACGTCCACGGTTGATTCAAGACTTGAACTCAGATTTCAAACTCTTTAGAAAAAATTGAAAAAATCACAGTAAATCATATATGTTTCTTTGAGTATTCTGGAAAAGTTTCGTTTTATTTGAACTATTGGTTTATGATTTAATTGATTTTTTTAGCAAAAAACGTAAAAAGGCTATTTAATCATAATCTACTTATCTAAATAAAACGTAACTTTCCCAGAATATTAAATGAAATATATGTGATTTACTGTAATTTTTTCAATTTTTTCTAAAGAGTTTGAAATTTGAGTTCAAGTTTTGGTTCAACCGTGTGCGTTGGATCTTGATCCGATGGCACTGAGATGGGTAAAGTGCAATGGTGACTTCACATATTGAAGTCACTGGATCTCAGTCCCTAGTTACTACACAGGCAACATCATACGCGTTCCTCATTCAATCTGATAGATTGGTCCGATTGCTAGTCAAATTTGATCATGAATTTACGTGTGGTCATAGATCATATAGCTAGCGGAATTTAGGAACTATCGCGTAGCTAGTAGTTTTGGCCATTGCCTGTATGTTTCAGAGAAGAAATCAATATGGCTGTAAATTTCTAGCTCTGCACAGAAACATATACGCATAAGCTTATGAGCCTCCTAGGTACAAGAAATAAGTATGCAAATCCATTTTTCTATGTATACCAGAAGAACAAAGCATCTATTTTTCACAAACAGAGACATACACGCATGCGGGGAAGTAGTGTTCAGACTGGAATACAACAATACTGGAGGCCAAACAAACATGTGGTAAACTTTCATTAATAATTCTCCTGACATTTGACTTGTCAATTTCCATACCAAATGCTATAATAGCAATTGTAAGGCTTAAAGAATTGTCCAGTCTATTTAAACTTTAATATGCTTAACATTCGTTGGTGTAAAAACAGTCCAAGGAAATAAGAATATGTGTACTATGGTATTTTTTGCTAGGCCAGTAGAATTGTTTTGGCAATGAAAAGAAAAAAAGTATTTTACTGATCCATTTGTCATGTTGAGTGAAGTATATTATAAAGCTGTTTTTGAAAGGCGTGAATTTCTTGACAGATAACATGAATCTTATTTTATGATGGTTGTTTTCAGACATGGATGGTGTAGGCGCTGGCGAGTAGGATCGTGAAGAGTATCGCGTCGTGGTTAGCAAGACCTTCTAAAGTGAGGACGAAGGATATCAGTTCTATAATGAGTATGTTAAGGTCAAAGGTTCAGTGTTAGGAAGGAGGAGGTGAAATACTTGCCAGGCACAAGGACCCAGCTTTTCAATGCTTCAAAGAAGGATACCGTACATTGGCGAACTTCGAAAGACCCAAAAATAACTCCAAAGGCTCTTACTCGTTGTGGATGCCCTGCTCGTTTAGATATCGAGGCTACCGGGGAATGGTTCGTGAAGGATTTTGAGGACAAGCCCTTCCATTGTATTTTGAAATGAAGTGTTTTCGGTTTAGCTATTTTTCTCACCTATCTACTGGTGTGCTCTTCGCTTTGTAGATACAAGTTGTTGGTAGTAAACAATTCTGGATCTTGTGCAAGCTTCACACTCAGGCATCTTGCTAGTTGGTTCTTTGTATTGATTGTTACCACATGCCATTTCAGCGAGTCATGCATTCCCTGCAACAACCTTAGGACATGACCTGTTTATAGCACAGGAATTATATTTAAGATCTTGTACATTGTTCTCATGTTTTGAGATGACACGTAACCACTCAAATTACACTCAGATTTGGTACATAAACTATATCGGCAAATTTACCTCTGCCCTTGTGTTATCAACTACATCAGCATAAACAACCGTAACAGATTCCTCAAATAAGGTTTAATGCGGCTCAATAAAAATCTATTCTAGCAAAATTTTCCATGCAAAGCTCAAGTACTGCTTGATCTCAGCCCTCTTCTGCTGCCAGAGCCTGTCCAAAACACCATCGGCATCACCCTGCAAGCCAGATAGTATAAGAACCAATTCTGGGAGTTGCAGCAACGATCAAGTACGAATAAGACACACATCAATATGAACCAAGATTTCAGCAGCATCTCCACTTTTCATATCTCATTTTGAACATTACCCCAACAAAAAATGGTTGACTGAATCTTTTCGCAAACTTCCAATAGGGTGCGATGATTTCAGATTGACTTAACCTATCAGTATTTGAAAGAAACAACCAAAATCAGAACCTGCTATATTACATTAAGAAATGTAGGACTAGCAGAAGCAAGTATATCAGTATCTACAATTTTACCTTATCGATTTAGCATCACAAAATTTTAGAATTTACAGGGCACAGTAAAATTAAAAACATTAAGGTGACCATCACATCCAAACAAGTACAAGAAACAGTCACCAAAACAAGTTCAAAATTAAGTGTCCAGACCTCTTAACTAGCCAGCTTAACAGTTCTAGAACAACCGTAAATTTCTACATGTACATCAGATCTATTCTGAAAATACGGTATAAATTATATAAGCATGCTCTTTTTCTACAACTGATGTTTACCAAATATGAACTCATGAAGGCATTGGCAAAACAAGCATTACGCTCATTGCTACCTGGGGTTATAGTACATGTTGAAAATGTCTTGTAGCCACAGCACGCAACAACAGCTACTGAACCAGGTTTCGAACACTGGTATAAAGCGCATGGAAAAAGATCCATTTTTTAACTGAACCGCTTGGTGAACTACCAGTGTTTGTTCCCCATCATCATCTCTGAAAATTCGACTAAGGAATGTCACTTCTTATGCTCCCATAATCACAAAACGGAAGAATCCTAGATAAAATGGAAGGAATACTTGGTCGCTTACCAGGTCGTAGGTGGCGGGCTCGACGTAGCCGGGGGACCCCTCCTCCCCGGTGTGCACCGGCGCGCCGCAGCCATAGCACGAGGCGACGCCGCAGGGCGACGAGGAGCACCGGGGAGGACCGACGAGGAGCACTGGATAAGGCGACGCTTTCCATCGACTCCTTCCGGGGAAGGTGGCGGGTCAGGAGGTAGGTGGAGATCTCGCCGCACATGCCGGCGGTAGGTGCTGCGGCGGCTGTGGCGCCGGAGTTACGCACGGCCAGAATCGGCGGCGGCGCCCCACCCAGCTAGGTCACTGAATGACGAGGGTTAGACGAGAATGTGTCGGTACCACACCGCTGCCGAACGCTGATGGGCTAGGATCTACTGGGCCGGGGCCCGGCTGCGGCCTTTCTCTTTTTCTTTTGAACTACTGCGGCCTTTCTCTGATTTGGTGCGAAATTTGGCACCGGTATGTTTAATACCGGTCACGTTTTAGACGGTAGTATGAAAACTTTTGAGCCTTTAGATAGACGAAAATGAATGGCTAGTATTCATTTAAGGGTACCATAAAAGAACACAAAAAAAAACAACGAAAACATTGCCTGGGCAGATATGGCTAGCTTTAATGATTGGATCAACGAGCTAGAGCTGATGGACGTGGACATCTGTAACTCTATGGTCTAACAAAAGAGCAGACGCAACTCTGGTTCGTCTAGACAGAGTTCTAATTGATATTCAGTGGGGACAGAAATTCATGCACTCTGAATGTAAAACACTCGGGAGACCGACTTCAAATCGCAAGCCAATACTGCTCAACACTCAATCTGTTACAGGCAAGTTCAAGCTTTTTCGGTATGAGGATCATTGGCTAAGATGTCAAGAATTGGTACATAAATATAACAAAGGAAATTTTGTCCTGAGGGACAAGGAATATGGCTGTGGTTTCAAAGGTCAATCACAGGTTGAGATCTGTTAGGGCCGCAACTCGAGCAGGGCAAAAGAATCAGAAGCAGTCCAAGCTCATCCATGCCAACATCTGCCACGCAATTACATACATGGATGCTGTAGAGGAATGGAGAAAGTTGTCCGATGCAGAGTTCGCCTTCCGGTCAACTTGCCAACAAAGGGACAGAGAATTATGCATCGCAGAAGCACAACGTTGGAAAAGACGGGCAAAGGTAAAATGTTGCAAATTGGCGGACAAGAACACCAGGTTCTTTCACACAATGGCCACACACAGATTCAGAAAAAATAAAATAAAGTTCCTGAAACATGGCGAAGATGAATACTTTGGCAACGCGGATAAGCTAAAAATTGCGACATATTATTACACTGACCTATTCAAGGAGACACGGACGTAGGCGCAAAACCTGGAACTTACTCATCTATATCCAAATCTAGCAACAGAGCTGCAAGCATTAGCAGATCCGTTCTCTTGGGAGGAAGTTGAAAGGGCTGTCAAGGGTGCACCACACCAGCGAAGCCCAGGTCCTGACGGATTCACAAACGAGTTTTACAAATTCTATTTGGATGAGCTTAAAGATGATCTGCAATGCCTTTTTCAGGCATGGTACAATCGGACAGTTGACCCAACAGGGGTTAATCTCGAATACATCACCCTTCTGCCTAAGCGCAACACACCGCAAGAAATCAAGGACTACAGACCGGTATCTCTACAGCACTCGATCCCTAAACTGATCGCCAAAGTAATGGCCAACAGACTGCAACACAGGATGGCAGGTCTAGTGGATTCGATGCAATCAGGATTTAACAAGAACAGGTCCATTGTAGAAAATTTTGTGGCTGCTATTGAGATGGTTCAATGTGCAAACAAACTGAAAAAGCCGGTGATGGGCAGGCAGGCAAACCTTTAGAATTCAGAAGGGGGTAAGGCAAGGCGATCCCTTATCTCCGTATTTATTCATCCTAGAGTCCCGACATTTTGCAGCAAATGTTGAAAAAGGCTTATGACTCATGATACTTGCAACACCCAATTCAACAGGGTTGCCCGCTACCAGCTTACAATACGCAGACACTAGTGGAAAACAGGGCATCAGTCCCGGTTGGTTTCGGGCTTCAGTCCCGGTTGCGCAACCGGGACTAACCAACTGGGACTGGAGCCCTATCTTTAGTCTCGGTTGCTATACGAACCGGGACTAAAGAGCGACCACGTGGCAGGGGCAAGGCGCTCGTGGGCGTAGGACTTTTAGTCCCGATTCGTGTTACGAACCGGGACTAAAGAGTCCACACGTGGCAGCCTCTGCTGCTTCTTTATTTTTCTGGATTTCAATTGTTATTTAGGGGTTTAGGGTTTATTTGTATTTTGCTCCATTCAATTTTTTGATTCATTTCAAACAAGTTTTCTTATATACTTATTCATACAACATTACAACATAATATACAAGCCGATACATATATAATATATTTGGTCCGCCGAGCATATACATACAAGTATATATACAACTTGTTCGCACACATAAGATCACAACTTGCGTTTAATTATACACATTGTCTAATCGAAATTGACATGAAATTCACCCTTTGGGTTAATGACATGGTCAAGCAGAAATCCTGCTTTTTCCTCTTGAATTCCTACTATGCGTTCAGTCGGTGAGAGCCGATTCCGCTTTGCTTCGAACTACGAAGAAGAAGAAGAAGAAGAAGAAGAAGAAGAAGAAGAAGAAGAAGAAGAAGAAGAAGAAGAGGAAGAAGAAGAGGAAGAAGAAGAGGAAGAAGAAGAGGAAGAAGAAGAGGAAGAAGAAGAGGAAGAAGAAGAGGAAGAAGAATAGGAAGAAGAAGAGGAAGAAGAAGAGAAGAAGAGGAAGAAGAAGAGGAAGAAGAAGAGGAAGAAGAAGAGGAAGAAGAAGAGGAAGAAGAAGAAGAAGAAGAAGAAGAAGAAGAAATCCGTTTGTCAGTATATTGTTTACTTATCAATTCCTTCAGTGACCTCCGCACGAAGGTTCTCGCAAGCGTAGTATGCACATAGATTAGTCTCCGATGGCTGCCTCGCACACTTTACGAGAATAGATTTTAGTCAGTGACATATCAAGATTGATATACTTAATGGTATTTGAAACTAGAATTAAAGGGATGTGTGGACCTAGCACGTACGACTTACCTCGATCGAACGGTAAATCAGCTCATTTTTCCATTCACCTTTTGCTATGCGTATAAACCGTTTCCAAACACTGCCGAGCAAACAAAATGAATAGATGAGTTATAGATGAACGAAAGAGACCGATATAATGCCGTAATGATTGAAATTACCTATCCATCATATCAATGATGCTTTGGTATTCATTAAGTTTTTTATTCAACGAGTCAAAGATTTCAACCTTTCCATAGTCAGGTTCAATCTTTAGCAAAATCCAGTGGTAACTGCGTGCAAGTTTAATTATATAAGTTAATAACTCATCAATTACACTTATAACATCGAGTAAGGAAAAGTAACTGTGTATAAGATAGTAACACTCACCTGAAGTTGTACGGAAACAGTATTCTAGCTCGGTATTCCTGCGTAAGTAGGAACTCTAGCAAGATATCCTCCGTCTCCTTGCGTTTGTTCTGTATCGTTGCTCCGTTAACTCGATTTGGATCAATGAATCCAACTTGGAAGTCATTCCTTTTCTTACATTGCATACTCTTCATTCTGCATAATAAACAGCGTAGTGAGAATAATTACATGCAAAGAACGAGTTGAGCTAGAGACTTATAGAAATAATGAATCACTTATAGAACATAGGCACTGACGAGAGATTTGTCGAGCGCGTCTTGATTGAATAGCTGAAAGAATTCATCAAACTCAATATGCACCAAGTCTTCACCTAAGAAATGGTCCTGTGTAATTTTCTTAAGGAGAAATTCTTGCGTGCCCTTTGCGGCTTGCATGTACCACTTATGCAATTTTCGCATTTGTGTTGGTAGATTTATTTCAATCTCAGGTGGGACCAGACTCTTCCCCTTTTCATATTGCCGTGCTATAGGCGCCTTTGGGATATCTTTATGTATCAATTGAGAAAGAGTCAAACCAGCTTCAGCAGCAAAATCGGCGGGATTGGGTTGAGCAACACTCCCACCAGCATCACTAGCAAAGACCTTTAGCGGGGAGATCGATT
Source organism: Dactylis glomerata (assembly GCA_007115705.1). Taxonomy (NCBI): domain Eukaryota; kingdom Viridiplantae; phylum Streptophyta; class Magnoliopsida; order Poales; family Poaceae; genus Dactylis; species Dactylis glomerata. Next base: position 2,664,247 of record QXEO01000490.1, read on the forward strand.
TTTTGGTCTGTGCTCCAAGCTGGGCAACGTCTCTTTTCCCTCTTGCAGTTGCGCTTGTCTTATTAGCTTCTTTTTTTGCATCTACCTGCTTATCCAAACAACGCTTGTAGTCATCTGGCTTACGCAATTCATATTGCGAAGGTTGGGTAAGCATATCAAAGGCCCACTCCTTCTGTTCCAGAGTATATACCTGCTTTGGGGTAGGGGTCGGGCGTAGCGCTGCGAGCTTTCTTTTCACTTTGGCTCTGTCCTCCGCCTCAATTTCTTCAGTAGTCTTCTCGACAGGAGGAGGCGGCACCGCCTTAACTTTCTTGGCCCGTTTCTTCGGAGAGACATTGCTAGTGGACATAGCAGCGGACTTGCCATAACTCTGGGACTTACGAGTGGGCAGAGGCGGCGGAGGTGGCAGAGGCGGCTGACATTGAGGCGGAGATCGATGTGGACTCGGGGTATGGTGGTAGTCGTCCCTGTCGTCGTCGGGAGGTGGTGAATTGCGAGGACTCGGAGGAGAGGGTGGCCGCCTTGGCGCCGGGCCTCGCTTCTTTCTAGAAGATTCAGAGGTCTAAAATAAGAAAACACTCGTTAATATATATACCACATAATGCATCGTCATCTACTGATTCATGAATAGAGTCTTCATATATATATATACCTCGCCGGACCGTGTTACTAAGTCACGTCCAGTCCCTTGTGAGCCGTCCTCGCAATCATCATTTTCCGACTCATGCGGCTGCTCCTCCTCCATTCCCTCACCCGACTCGTTCAAAAATTCTGAGCCATCTCGTTCTGCACGGGTACTGATTGCTGGGATGATGGCGCCAGAAAAGAGTTGGTGCCTAGTTGAATGTCCAGCCCGTTGGGAACCCCAAGAGGAAGGTGTGATGAATACAGCAGCAACATTTTCCCTCGGTTAAGAAACCAAGGTATGTCGATCTTGGAGAGGAGAGACAAACGACTGAAGGTGATGCTTGCTAGTTTGCGACAGCTTCGGACAATTTATATATGGCGCCTCGTCCAAGCTTTGCTTGCTAGCTGCAACGCGGAACCTCCACAGTATCGAGTCGAAAACAGTAAAAGTATGCGAGTAAAGTAAACAGTGCGAGTAAAGTAAAGTAAACAGGTGATAGCAATATGATGGAAATAGGACCGGGGTCCACAGTTCACTAGTGGTGTCTCTCCATAAGATAAATAGCACATGCTGGGTAAACAAATTACAGTTGGGCAATTGATAGAATAAAGATAAACGTGATATGTCAAGAAGATCACTATGAGATTTACTCTGGGCATTACAACAAAATACATAGACCGCCATCCAACTGCATCTATGACTAATAATCCACTTGTGACGAATCAATCCGAGAACTCAGCCAATTATCTGATGTTCGCAACTTAATACTTGTGGAGTTCTCGGATTGATTCGCCACAAGTGGATTATTAGTCATAGATGCAGTTGGATGGCGGTCTATGTATTTTGTTGTAATGCCCAGAGTAAATCTCATAGTGATCTTCTTGACATATCATGTTTATCTTTATTATATCAATTGCCCAACTGTAATTTGTTTACCCAGCATGTGTTATTTATCTTATGGAGAGACACCACTAGTGAATTGTGGACCCCGGTCCTATTTCCATCATATTGCTATCACCTGTTTACTTTACTCGCACTGTTTACTTTACTTGCATACTTTTACTATTTTCCACTCGATACACTCATAACCTTTTTTCAAGCAAACCGGTGAGATTGACAACCTCATCGTAAATTGGGAACAAAGTACTTGGTTGTGTGTGTGCAGGTTCCGCGTTGCAGCTAGCAAGCAAAGCTTGGACGAGGCGCCATATATAAATTGTCCGAAGCTGTCGCAAACTAGCAAGCATCACCTTCAGTCGTTTGCCTCTCCTCTCCAAGAACGATAAACCTTGGTTTCTTAACTGTGGGAAAATCTTGCTGCTGTATTCACCACACTTTCCTCTTGGGGTTCCCAACGGGCTGGACATTCAACTAGGCACCAACTCTTTTCTGGCGCCATCATCCCAGCAATCAAGCTCTTTTCTGGCGCCGTTGCCGGGGAGGAAGTAGAAGACTTCTGCGAGGGGATTTTTTCGCACGCACATCCTTTACTTTGTTATTGTTTTGCTTTACTTTATTTATTTTACCTGCATTGTTTTATATCAAAAACCCAAAAAAAATTAGAATCCTTGGTAGTTGTTATTTCTTTACTTTAGTTCATCATGTTGATCCCTAAGTACGTTCTGGAGGACCTCTTAGTAGGTAGTGGTTCGATTATTGGCAAAAGTAATATTGAGGAGTTCTTTAATCACATTAGTTCATCATGTTGATCCCTAAGTACGTTCTGAAGTTGCTTCTGCTTATTTGATTCACATGTTAGAAGCTAGGTTTGCTAGTCTTAATCCTTTTATGCAATACATGTTCCTTAAGCTTCATGAAATTGAAGATCCTGAAAAGAAAGCTTTTATTTTGGAAGCTTTGCGCTTAGAATTTAAAGATGTCATTATTGAAGCTAGAAAAGTTCTTAAACGTTTTAATAAACTCGGTTCACCCATAAAGGTTATTAGTACAAACGATGAAGGGGCCGAAATACCTATACCTTGCAAGCTTTTGGGATTGTGTGAAGCTTTCGAAAATAATTTTGAATGGATTTGTCCTGAAAAACTTTCTGATGAAAATAGTGAGCCAAAGCGTGATCACAAAGGGTCTTCAAAAACTTATGTGGATGAAATACAATGCCTTATTGACAAGACCTCTGCAGTTGATCTTAATGCTTCATCACTTGATTTTACTTGATTCGCAATTTTATGCGCCTAGCTCAAAGGCGTTAAAGAAAGCACTCTTGGGAGATAACCCAATATTTTACTTTCAGTACCTTTTCTTTTATTTGAGTCTTGGAAGTCATTACTACTGTAATGACCGCTCCTTATCTTGTTTATTTTGTTTTTGTGCCAAGAGAAGCCTCTAATTCGAGTGAGGTAAAGATTTGGGGATGTTGCTGTCCTGAAACTGTTTTTGGTGCTGCACTGTAAAAATTCGTATAAATTCTCTGTATATCTTTTGGACCTGCGATTTCTTGTGCATATGCGCCAGGTTATATCCAAACTTTCGTTAGCTGACCACTTTTTGATTTGAGCAACAGAAAACCCCTCAAAAATTCGACCTTTGTCAGCTGTTCAGTTTTGACAGATTTCTGCCAATATTTGTTTTTGCCACTTTATCGCTTTCTTTTGAGTTCTTTTGATCACGGAACTGTTGGGGAGGTTGCTACAGTAGTATTTGCTATATATGTGGTGGTTTTGAGTTGAAACCTGAAGCAAAAAGAGGTTGATTATATGCTATGATTACACTAATGTTGCTAATAGAATTGTGTTTAGTTTTGTATGAAGGAAGTTTTCAAGTGTAGGCATTGGAGAATGATGAGAAGAGTTGAAGAATGGACAAAATCTCAAGCTTGGGGATGCCCATGCATCACCCCAAGGAATATCCAAGAAGTACAAGCGTCAAAGCTTGGGGATGCCCCCGAGGCACCCCTTCTTCATCGGCAAAAATCAGGTCACCTTTCAAGACACTATATTTTTATTGCTTCATGCACTATGTGTTTTTCTTGGAGCGTCAGTTGTTTTAGTTTTCTTTGTTAGTTTAGTTTGTTTGCTGTAATAAATGCTTGGACCCCAACAAATTTCTTTTGGAGAAGTTGCCTCGTTTTCATTTGCCAAGAACACTCCGTTTTTCATTCTTACAATTTCAACGAGTGTTCTTCTTTTTCCGCTACTGCTTTTGGTTTTCGTTTTCGCCTTGATTTGCGTTCAGTCCTTGTCATATCTTTTCATCAAGGTGTATTTTTCCCTCTGATCTTTATTGGTTTTCATCAAAATAGGTGTTTATAAAAATTTCAAATGGTGTTGGAAAAGAGAAAAAGCTTTATGCAAAAAAGTGGTACAAGAAGGAGCTTGTGTAGACTGCGGCTTAGGATTTTTCATGTCATGCTTGATGTCTTTTTGATAGTATGCTTAGTGGTTTTGCTGTAGCATGACTTGTCTCAAATAACTGAGATTACTTAATGAGCCTTTGAAAAAATCATGCGTTGTTTTTATTGTATGGAAGCATTATTTTGGTTTTCTCCTTGATGCTTTATTTGGGTTGACTTGGCGCATGCTCACACATGTTAGACTCTTACAAAGTCGCCAATAGCCTCTATGATCATTTAGTTTTTGACTTTTGATGTCATCTTATGCTTCTTTTAATGTCGCGTTGTCGCTTTGCATGATTATGGCCATTATTGCTCTCTTAGTTGGTCGCTCCCAGTCTTTTGCTAGCCCTCGCCCTGTACTGAGTATGAGCTCTACTCGTGCATCCAACTCCTAAAAGCCAAAGTTTTCCAAAGTGTCCACCATACATACCTACTAGCAATTTGCTATTCCAAGTAAATTTGACTTGCTTTTATTTTCTCTTCAAATTAAACTCTTACCAGTATTATGCGAAATTCGGTCAGTAAAGCTCTCACGAATCGGAAGGCACACTTTACTTTTTCCTGTTCTTAAAATTTGACATTGTGGTCTCTTATGTTGAGTTGTTATGCTTGCAAGTTGTAAGTTGGAGACTAGCCCAGCCATGCAGTCATGGGCAAGCTTTCAACATTGCACTTCTTATTTGAGTTGATATCGTGATCTTTTGTTTATGGATGCCCGCGGTGTGAAATGAATTGGGAATCTTGTGGGGATCATGGAGTTTTTATATGTGTTAGGGAAACGCCGGGCCGCTAATCTAAGCCATGCATAATTCATGGTGGAAATTTGCAGCATACCCATGGTGAACATTCAACGACGCATCTCACAATAAAAAGCTAAATAAAAGAGATGTCGAGGTGTTCATTGTCTGCTTGTCCTGTCATTTTGGTGTGGGCTTGTTCCATGTCATCGGGCACGGAGGTACCCCATTGGCGGTTCTCAATGATATGCATATATTTACAATGACAAGAGCCTTGCTTGGGACTCTAAGTAAAGTAGCATGAGGTTTGGGTACTCGTATTCACGGGGCACGAGGTTTTCAACTTATGATTTGTCAAGCATATGCATCATAATTGTTCTCGCATTAACTTTAACCATTCAAGATGCTTATGATTGGGGCAATGAGAGCTCAAAGCCGGTAAGTACCATAATTTTTGAAGGTTATAAAACTTGCAATCACTGCTTCCCTCTGTGAAGGGCCTTTCTTTTACTTTTATGTTGAGTCACCACCTTCTATCTTTATGCACCATAAGAGAGCATAGTTGTCATTCTTAGTATAATGTGCATTGTCCCAAAGTTTTCATTGATTGACTCATATTGTTGGTTTCACTTGTCCTTAAATTATTTGTATCTAGTCGCCCTCTTAAACTTGAAGGTGTCCTATGCATTTATGTTTTGCTCTCTTTGAAGGACAAGCTGAAAACAATTTGTATGTTTTTCCTTATGATTTGAGCACACGTTTGACTTTCATTGTTTCATTTTCATGATCTTTTGTTTGTGTTCATTTGCATGTTTACAACATGGTTGCTAAGTTTCTTATTGTCAAGATTATATCTTCATGCCCATGTTTTAAGTTCTTATGATCCCAGCTCACAAATGCTTACATACATGATAAAGATTGTGTAGGTGCATGTCACCTCAAAAATTATTCTTTTGTTATCACTTACCTACTCGAGGACGAGCAGGAGTTAAGCTTGGGGATGCTTGATACGTCTCCAACGTATCTATAATTTTTGATGCTCCATGCTTGTTTTTACACCATTTGCCTAATGTTTCGTTACACTTCGTGGCACTTTTATGCATTTTCCGGAACTAACCTATTAACAAGTTGCCATAGTGCCAGTTCCCTGTTTTCTGTTGTTTTTGTGTTTTAGAAGTGATACATAGGAAATATTCTCGGAATTGGACGAAACAAGTTCCTGAAGTCTTATTTTACGCGGAAGCTTCCAGAGATCTGAAGAGGAGTAGGAGAGGGGACACAGGCCAGGCTCACACATGGGTGGCGCGGCCCAGGCCCTGGCCGCGCCACCATGGTGTGAGGGCGCCTGGTCCCTCCTCTGACATCGCCCCTTCGCCTATAAAGACCCCCCGACAGGAAAAACCTAAGTACCCGATCACTTTTCCAGAAACACATCGCGATCCGCCGCCGTCGTCGACCCGAGATCGGGAGGGTCCAGAAGCTCTTCCCGGCACCCTGCTGGAGAGGGGAATCGCCACCGGAGGTCTTCTTCATCGCCATGCTTGCCTCCGGAGCGATGAGTGAGTAGTCTACCTTGGACTATGGGTCCATAACAGTAGCTAGATGGTTGTCTTCTCCACCATGTGCTTCATGTTTAGATCTCATGAGCTGCCCTACATGATTGAGATCACCGTTATGTAATTCTACATGTTTGGTTTGTTGGGATCCGATGAATATTGGTGTTTATGATTGAGTTGTTGTATTGAATATTATCTTATGTTATCTCTATGTTGTTTATGATCTTGCATGCTCTCCGTTGTTAGTAGCTATCTTGGCCGAGTAGTTGCTAGTGACTCCAAGAGGGGGTATTTATGCTCGATAGTGGGTTCATGCCTCTATTTAACCTGGGGGAGTGACAGAAACCTCTAAGGTTGTAGATGTGCTGTTGCTACTAGGGAGAAAACAACATTCATATGCTCAAGGGCATATGCTTTGTTTACATTACACACTTTGCTTAATGCAATTATCTGTTGTTCACAACTTAATACTTGTGGAGTTCTCGGATTGATTCGCCACAAGTGGATTATTAGTCATAGATGCAGTTGGATGGCGGTCTATGTATTTTGTTGTAATGCCCAGAGTAAATCTCATAGTGATCTTCTTGACATATCACGTTTATCTTTATTCTATCAATTGCCCAACTGTAATTTGTTTACCCAGCATGTGTTATTTATCTTATGGAGAGACACCACTAGTGAACTGTGGACCCCGGTCCTATTTCCATCATATTGCTATCACCTGTTTACTTTACATGCACTGTTTACTTTACTCGCACTGTTTACTTTACTCGCATACTTTTACTGTTTTCCACTCGATACACTCATAACCTTTGTTTCAAGCAAACCGGTGAGATTGACAACCTCATCGTAAGTTGGGAACAAAGTACTTGGTTGTGTGTGTGCAGGTTCCGCATTGCAGCTAGCAAGCAAAGCTTGGACGAGGCGCCATATATAAATTGTCCGAAGCTGTCACAAACTAGCAAGCATCACCTTCAGTCGTTTGTCTCCTCTCCAAGAACGATAAACCTTGGTTTCTTAACTGAGGGAAAATCTTGCTGCTGTATTCATCACACCTTCCTCTTGGGGTTCCCAACGGGCTGGACATTCAACTAGGCACCAACTCTTTTCTGGCGCCATCATCCCAGCAATCAGGCGGCGTGCGCGGCGGCGTGTCGACGGCGGCGAGCGGCCGCAACAATGGAGGCAGGGAGCTCCTTCGCGGTGGCGCCTCGGGCTCGATCTCCGTCGGAAACTGCTAAGTGTGGAGAAGAGAGGAAGAAGGAGAGGGCGGGCGCTATATATACCCCCCTCCCTTTAGTCCCGGTTGGTGGCTTCAACCGGGACTAAAGGGGGGTCATTAGTCCCGGTTGAAGCCACCAACCGGGACTAAAGGGTCTTTAGTCCCGGTTGGTGGCTTCAACCGGGACTAAAGACATTTGGGCGGTTCGCGCCCGTGCCCCAGACCTTTAGTCCCGGCTTGTGAAACCAACCGGGACTAAAGGTGTAATAAATGCGCGCCAATGGTGTATCTTTTTTCAGATTTCATTTGAATATGAATTTTGAATTTCAATTTGAATAACTTCTATATATTTTAGAATCTGACAAAACTTTGAATATGAAAAGTGTTTGAAATTGAATAACTAATTCAAAACTATTTTCTATTTTTAAAATCAATTAATCTAACTATTTAAACAATTAACTATTTTGCCATTTTTAATTAAAATTATATTGATTAATATTCTTTTTACATATTTTAGAATCTGACAAAACTTTGAATATGAAAAGTGTTTGAAATTGAATAACTAATTCAAAACTATTTTCTATTTTTAAAATCAATTAATCTAACTATTTAAACAATTAACTATTTTGCCATTTTTAATTAAAACTATATTGACTAATATTCTTTTTGCATATTTTAGAATCTGACAAAACTTTGAATATGAAAAGTGTTTGAAATTGAATAACTAATTCAAAACTATTTTCTATTTTTAAAATCAATTAATCTAACTATTTAAACAATTAACTATTTTGCCATTTTTAATTAAAACTATATTGATTAATATTCTTTTTGCATATTTTAGAATCTGACAAAACTTTGAATATGATAAGTGTTTGAAATTGAATAACTAATTCAAAACTATTTTCTATTTTTAAAATCAATTAATCTAACTATTTAAACAATTAACTATTTTGCCATTTTTAATTAAAACTATATTGATTAATATTCTTTTTGCATATTTTAGAATCTGACAAAACTTTGAATATGAAATGTCTTTGAAATTGAATAACTAATTCAAAACTATTTTCTATTTTTAAAACCAATTAATCTAACTATTTAAACAATTAACTATTTTGCCATTTTTAATTAAAACTATATTGATTAATATTCTTTTTGCATATTTTAGAATCTGACAAAACTTTGAATATGAAAATTGGTTGAAATTGAATAACTAATTCAAAACTATTTTCTATTTTTAATTAAAATTGTTTTGATTAATATTGTTTTTACATACTTCTGAATCTGACAAATCTTGGAATATAAAAAGTGTTCGAATTTGAATAACTAACCCAAAATCATACATTTACATAAAAGGTTTAATACATTATTACACATCACCAACATCCCCATCTAGTGTTGGGATTTCCTTCTGCACCGTAACCATGGAGTATCTTCTTTGTTTAAGAGGATGGTTGGGTCAGTGTTCACTCTGAAGGGCGGAATTTCATCAAACTTGTTAAAATCTTCTGACATATCTGTCTTGTCCTCCACTCCCACTATGATTCTTTTCCCTGAGAGAACAATGTGTCGCTTTGGCTCATCGTGTGATGTATTCGTTTTCTTATCTTTTCTCTTTCTCGGTTTTCTAGACATGTCCTTCACATAGAAAACCTGAGCGACATCGTTGGCTAGGACAAATGGTTCGTCCATGTACGCAAGATTGTTGAGATCCACTGTTGTCATGCCGTACTTTTGGTCTACAACTACCCCGCCTCCTGTCGGCTTGACCCATTTGCACCGAAACAAAGGGACATTAAAAGATGGTCCATAGTCAAGTTCCCATGTCTCCTCTATGTAACCATAATATGTGTCCTTTGTCCCATTGTCGTGTACTGCATCAAAGCGGACACCACTGTTTTGATTGGTGCTCTTTTTATCTTGGGCGCCCGTGTAAAATGTATTCCCATTTATCTCGTAACCCTGGAAAGTCAATATAGTTGAAGATGGTTTCTTGGCCAACATGGACAGCTCATATCCAACAGTGGCGTCATTTATGAGAAGTGTTTGCAACCAACCACCAACAGTCGCCATGTGCAACTTTGTAATCCAGGAGTTAGACTGCCCCGGGTTTTCCTAGCGTACAATATTCTTGTGTCGCACACACGAACACCTTCAGTCTGCCACAGCTGTAAAAGTTCATCAACTAATGGCCTTAGATACACATCAATGTCATTGCCGGGTTGCTTCGGGCCTTGGATAAGCATTGGCATCATAATAAACTTTCGCTTAATGCACAACCAAGGAGGAAGGTTATAGATACATAGAGTCACGGGCCAGGTGCTAAGACTGCAGCTCTGCTCCCCAAAAGGATTCATGCCATCTGTACTTAGACCAAACCTCAAGTTCCGTGCGTCTTCCGTAAAGTCCGGGAAATCTCTGTCGATTTTTCTCCACTGCGACCCATCAGCGGGGTGTCTCAACATCTCGTCAATCTTACGGTCTTCTTTGTGCCACCTCAACAACTTGGCATGCTCTTTGTTTCTGAACAAACGTTTCAACTGTGGTATTATAGGTGCATACCACATCACCTTGGCAGGAACCCTCTTCCTGGGACGCTCACCCTCAACATCACCAGGGTCATCTCGCCTGATCTTATACCTAAATGCACTGCACACCAGGCATGCATTCAAATTCTCGTACTCACTGTGGTAGAGAATACAGTCATTAATGCATGCATGTATCTTCTGCACCTCCAATCCTAGAGGGAAGACAATCTTCTTTGCTTCATACGTACTGGCGGGCAATTCGTTATCCTTTGGAAGCATCTTCTTCATAATTTTCAGCAACTTTTCAAATCCCTTGTCAGATAAACCACTCTCTGCTTTCCATTGCAGCAATTCCAACGTGCTTGCTAGCTTTTTCTGGCCGTCTTCGCAATTTGGGTACAAATTCTTTTTGTGATCATCTAACATGCGTTCCAACTTCTCCCTCTCTTTTTCACTTTCACAGTCAATCTGTGCATCAACAATGACCTGACCAAGATCATCAGCGGGCACATCTGATGCCCGTTCTTCACCTTCTTCTTCTTCTTCATTATCTTCCATTGCGGTATCGGTGGTTTCAGGGAACTCAAGGTAGTTGTCATCATTCTCTTCTTCATCGTTGTCTTCCATCATAACCCCTCTCTCCCCATGCTTGGTCCAACAATTATAGCCGGACATGAAACCGATCCGGAACAGGTGGATGTGAAGGGTCTTTGTGGACGGGTAATCCTTCTCATTTCGACAAACACCGCATGGACAACACGTAAAACCATTCCGCTTGGTTGCCTCAGCCACATTGAGAAAAGAATGCACACCTTTAATGAAATCTCCAGAGCGTCGATCGGCGTACATCCATGCTCGGCTCATCTGCATTATATAAGTACATATCAAACGCAAATCAAATATACAATTTCTATTTCTATCTCTAATTTTAGTTTGATAAGTTAGAATAAGTTAACAAAACTTTAGTCCCGGCTGGTGGGTACAACCGGGACTAAAGGTGGTTTTTGTGTCATCTAACAAAACTATCGGTGGGATAAGGATGTGTGGGTAACCTTTAGTCCCGGCTGGTGGGTGCAACCGAGACTAAAGCTGTCGGCAGGATAAGGATGCGTGGGTGGATGCACTGCTCGATGAGATAAAGCATGTAGCGCACGACGCCCCTGTCGAAGGAACAAGACAAAGTAGAAGCGGCACCGTGCCTATAAAAGGAGCATCGATACGCCATGGCAAGCAGCTCGAAGGCAGGGAGAGTTTCATCCCCATGGATGGAGGAAAGGGTTGGGAAATCTCCCGTGGCGGAGCTTCTCGAAGATGTCGTTGGTGCTCACGCCCTACGGCATCTTCGGAAGCTCCACCTCGGAAAAATTTCCCTCCAAGCCCGTGAAAGACTCCATCTCCTCTAACAGTGTTGGGTAAAGGGTTGGAAATCTCCCGTGGCGGAGCTTCTCGAAGATGTCGTTGGTGCTCACGCCCTACGGCATCTTCGGAAGCTCCGTCTCAGAAAAATTTCCCTGCAAGCCCGTGAAAGACTCCATCTCCTCTAACAGTGTTGGGAAAAGGGTTGGAAATCTCCCGTGGCAGAGCTTCTCGAAGATGTCGTTGGTGCTCACGGCCTACGGCATCTTCGGAAGCTCCGCCTCGGAAAAATTTCCCTGCAAGCCCGTGAAAGACTCCATCTCCTCTAACAGTGTTGGGTAAAGGGTTGGGAAATCTCCCGTGGTGGAGCTTCTCGAAGATGTCGTTGGTGCTCACGCCCTACGGCATCTTCGGAAGCTCCGCCTCGGAAAAATTTCCCTGCAAGCCCATGAAAGACTCCATCTCCTCTAACAATGTTGGATAAAGGGTTGGGAAATCTCCCGTGGCGGAGCTTCTCGAAGATGTCGTCGGTGCTCACGCCCTACGGCATCTTCGGAAGCTCCGCCCTACGGCATCTATCTCTATTTCTATCGCTATTTCTATTTTTCTATTTCTATCTCTATCTCTATTTCTATTTCTATGTTAGCTATGTCTACTTCTATTTTTATTTTTAATTCTATCTCTATCTCTATCTCTCTATCTTTATTTTAATTTTCTATTTTATATTTCTATCTATATCTCTATCTCTACCTCTATTTCTACCTCTATCTTCATCTACTTCTACACATAATCAAATGAACATCTAAATAATTGCTCTCATAAAAAATCACAAATCTCTCTACTTCTAGAGCATTAAATGAGCTAAATTACCAATGAAAGACAAAAGCACAAAGTTCCTCACCTTTTAGTCCACTTAGATTGAAGTGGGGACACCAATTTGTGACAAAAAATGGTGGTCAAAGAGGATGAACTCGAGCTAGCTTTGTTGCATGAAGAACACTTGAGAGTGGAGAGGGGGAGTGGCTGGCTCAGGGAGGAAGAAGGAGCTGTTTTATATAGGAAACTCATTACTCCCGGTTGGTAATACCAACCGGGACTAAAGGCTTGGTCTTTAGTCCCGGTTGGTGTTACTAGCCGGGACTAATGAGTCTGGCAACGGTCGGATTCGACCCCAGAGCCTTTAGTCCCGGTTTGTATTACGAACCGGGACTAAAGGTTCAAAACGAACCGGGACTAATGGGTTCTGGGGTCCTGCGGCCGAAAAAGCAGTGGGGCCCAGGGCATCAGTCCCGGTTCATAGTGCAACCGGGACTAATGCCCTGGAATATTAGACCGGTTTTCCACTAGTGAGATGACACTCTAATAATCCTTAATGGCTCAGTTCAGCAGGCTACATTCTTGAAGCATATTCTGCATGCATTTACAGTATTCACTGGGTTTCAAATTAACTTTTAGAAAAGTACTTTTGTCCCAATACACATGTCTGATAAAAGCACAGCATCAGTGTCATGGATCTTGGGTTGTCTAATTGCACAACTGCCTTGCACATATCTAGGCCTGCCATTATCACAGAACAAGATCTCAAGGAAAATGTTGCAACCAATTATTAAATAGCAGCAGGCCAGTGATGTCTACGCACGCGTCTGTTCTTGTAGACAGTGTTGGGCCTCCAAGTGCAGAGGTTTGTAGAACAGCAGCAAGTTTCCCTTAAGTGGATCATCCAAGGTTTATCGAACTCACGGAGGAAGAGGTCAAAGCTATCCCTCTCAAGCAACCCTGCAATTACGATACAGAAAGTCTCTTGTGTCCCCAACACACTCAATAAACTTGTCAGATGTATAGGTGCACTAGTTCGGCGAAGAGATAGTAAAATACAAGCGGTAGTGATGATTATAAGTAGTAACTGTGATATGAAATAAGTATCGCTGCGAGCAAACATGTAACAAAACAGTAAGTAAACGGTGTACAATGCTTGGAAACAAGGCCTAGGGATCATACTTTCACTAGTGGACACACTCCCAACAATATAACATGAATGAACAAATATACAACTTCTCTTCACTATGGTACTCTGAATTACTCTCCTATTGAATAACACTAATCATTGCGTAGTGGCTACAGAAGCACCCCTTAAAGTTCATCAAGTACTTGACAAACACCGCTCATAGAGATATCCAAATCAAATCACAACTCAAGATAGATATTATTGCAACTTAGACCAAGTACTAACACGGTGCACACACTATCAACATTACACCATGAAAGGAGGAAAAGATCACTTCAATACTATCATAGCGATAATTATTCTCATAATCCATAAGAGATCACAATCGTAGCCTAGACCAAGTACCACCATGATGCACACACTGTCACCGTTACACCATGGCAGGAGGAATAGATTACTTTAATAACATCACTAGAGTACACATAATATCTGAATAATAACATCTACTTGTTCAACATGATACAAAGCTCACGATCACATAAATATCACATCATGGGAGAGAGAGGTGAACCACATAGCTACCGGTAGAGCCCTCAGCCCCGGGGATGAACTACTCCCTCCTCATCATAGGAGACAGCAAGGTTGATGAAGATGGCGGTGAGGTCGATGGAGACGGCGGAGACGGCGATGGAGACCGATGGAGATGGCTCCGGGGGCACTTCCCCGTCCCGGCAGGTTGCCGGAACAGAGACTTCTGTCCCCCGAAATTTGTCTTCGACGGCGGCGGAGCTGCGGAACTGTTCTGGAAAAATCGTCCACTCCCCTAGGGTTTTCCATCCCGGGGTTTATATAGGCGAAGGGGCATCGTCAGGGGGCAGCCAGGGGCTCCTCACACCAGGGTGGCGCGGCCAGGGCCTGGGCCGCGCCACCTATGTGTGAGGGTGGCCTCTGGCCCCCCTCCGGCTCTCTTTCGGTCTTCGGGAAGCTTCCGGGGAAAATAAGACTTCTGGCTTTTGTTTCGTCCAATTCCGAGAATATTTCCTGTGTAGCTTTTCTGAAACACAAAAACAGCAGAAAACAGGGAACTGGCACTGTGGCATCTTGTCAATAGGTTAGTTTCGGAAATCGCATAAAAACGCCACGAAGTGTAACGAAACGCAAGGCAAATGGTGTAAAAACAAGCATGGAGCATCAAAAATTATAGATACGTTTGAGACGTATCAAGCATCCCCAAGCTTAATTCCTGCCCGTCCTCGAGTAGGTAAGTGATAAAAAAAGAAATAATTTTTGAGGTGACATGCACCTACACAATCTTGATCATATATGTAAGCATTGTGAGCTGGGATCAAAAGAACTTAAAACATGGGCAAGAAAGACATAATCTTGATAGAAGAAACTTAGCAACCATGTTATAACATGAAAAAGAACACAAACAAAAGATCATGAAAATGAAACAATGAAAGTCCAACATGTGTTCAAATCATAAGGAAAACATACAAATGGTTTTCAGCTTGTCCTTCAAAGAGAGCAAAACATAAATGCATAGGACACCTTCAAGTTTAAGAGGGCGACTAGATACAAATAATTTGAGAACAAGTGAAACCAATCAATATGAATCAATCAATGAAAACTTTGGGACAATGCACATTATACTAAGAATGACAACTATGCTCTCTTATGGTGCATAAAGAAAGAAGGTGGTGACTCAACAAAAAAGTAGAAGAAAGGCCCTTCGCGGAGGGAAGCAGTGATTGCAAGTTTTATAACCTTCAAAAATTATGGTACTTACCGGCTTTGAGCTCTCATTGCCCCCATCATAAGCATCTTGAATGGTTAAAGTTAATGCGAGAACAATTATGATGCATATGCTTGACAAATCATAAGTTGAAAACCTCGTGTCCCGTGAATACGAGTACCCAAACCTCATGCTACTTTACTTAGAGTCCCAAGCAAGGCTCTTGTCATTGTAAGTATATGCATATCATTGAGAACCGCCAATGGGGTACCTCCGTGCCCGATGACATGGAACAAGCCCACATCAAAATGACAGGACATGCAGACAATGAACACCTCGACATCTCTTTTATTTGCCATTTGTTTAGCTTTTTATTGTGAGATGCGTCGTCGAATGTTCACCATGGGTATGCTGCAAATTTCCATCATGAATTATGCATGGCTTAGATTAGCGGCCCGGCGTTTCCCTAACACATATAAAAACTCCATGATCCCCACAAGATTCCCAATTCATTTCACACCGCGGGCATCCATAAACAAAAGATCACGATATCAACTCAAATAAGAAGTGCAATGTTGAAAGCTTGCCCATGACTGCATGGCTGGGCTAGTCTCCAACTTACAACTTGCAAGCATAACAACTCAACATAAGAGACCACAATGTCAAATTTTAAGAACGGGAAAAAGTAAAGTGTGCCTTCCGGTTCGTGAGAGCTTTACTGACCGAATTTCGCATAACACTGGTAAGAGTTTAATATGAAGAGAAAATAAAAGCAAGTCAAATTTTCTTGGAATAGCAAATTGCTAGTAGGTATGTATGGTGGACACTTTGGAAGACTTTGGCTTTTAGGAGTTGGATGCACGAGTAGAGCTCAAACTCAGTACAAGGCGAGGGCTAGCAAAAGACTGGGAGCGACCAACTAAGAGAGCAATAATGGCCATAATCATGCAAAGCGACAAAGCGACATTAAAAGAAGCATAAGATGGCATCAAAAGTCAAAAACTAAATGATCATAGAGGCTATTGGCGACTTTGTAAGAGTCTAACATGTGTGAGCATGCGCCAAGTCAACCCAAATAAAGCATCAAGGAGAAAACCAAAATAATGCTTCCATACAATAAAAACAACGCATGATTTTTTCAAAGGCTCATTAAGCAATCTCAGTTATTTGAGACAAGTCATGCTACAGCAAAACCACTAAGCATACTATCAAAAAGACACCAAGCATGACATGAAAAAGCTTAAGCCGTAGTCTACACAAGCTCCTTCTTGTACCACTTTTTTGCATAAAGCTTTTTCTCTTTTCCAACACCATTTGAAATTTTTATAGACACCTCATTTGATGAAAACCAATTAAGATCAGAGGCAAAAAATACACCTTGATGAAAAGATGTGACAAGGTCTGAATGCAAATCAAGGCGAAAACCGAAAGCTAAACGCAGTAGCAGAAAAAGAGAACACTCGTTGAACGATAAGAGTGAAAACTAGAGTGTTCTTGGCAAATGAAAAGCGAGTTCATCTCCTCCAAAAGAAACATGATGTGATATAACCATTTATTGCAGCAAACAAAACTAAACTAACTAAGAAAACTAAAACAACTGACGCTCCAAGAAAAACACATAGTGCATGAAGCAATAAAAATATAGTGTCTTGAAAGGTGACCTGATTTTTGCCGATGAAGAAGGGGTGCCTCGGGGGCATCCCCAAGCTTTGACGCTTGTACTTCTTGGATATTTCTTGGGGTGATGCATGGGCATCCCCAAGATTGAGCTTTTGTCCATTCTTCAACTCATCTCATCACTCTCCGATCCCTACACTTGAAAACTTCCTTCATACAAAACTAAACACAAATCTATTAGCAACATTAGTGTAAGCATAGCATATAATCAACCCCTTTTTGCTTCAGGTTTCAACCTAAAACCACCACATATTAAGCATATACTACTGTAGCAACTTCCCCAAAAGTTCCGTGATCAAAAGAACTCAAAAGAAAGTGATAAAGTGGCAAACACAAATATTGGCAGAAATCTGTCAAAACAGAACAGCTGACAAAGGCCGAATTTTTGAGGAGTTTTCTGTTGCTCAAATCAAAAAGTATTCAACTAACGAAAGTTTGGATATAACCTGGGGCATATGCACAAGAAATCGCAGGTCCAAAAGATATACAGATAATTTTCACGAATTTTTACGGTGCAGCACCGAAAATAGTTTCAGGACAGCAACATCCCCAAATCTTACCTCACTCAAATTAGAGGCTTCTCTTAGCACAAAAACGAAATAAAAAGGATAAGGAGCAGTTATTACAGTAGTAATAACTTCCAAGACTCAAAAAAAAGTACTGAAAATAAAACATTGGGTTAACGCCTTTTAGCTAGGCGCAGCAATTTGCAAAGATGCTCATGTGGGCGCCATATAAGAGCTTGAGGCAAAGGCGCCATATAGGAACTTAAAGCAATAGAGAGCATCAAAAAGCAAATATGAAACACATTTAAATCTAAACCACTTCCTATGAAAAATAGTCTTGTAAAGAGACAAGTCATAAAAGCGCAAAGCAAAAAGCATAGGAAGGCAAAACAAGTACAACTTCAAGAATTGCAACATAAAGAGGGGAAACTCAATATTGTTGAGATCCATCAGACCATGTTTCTCTCTCTCATAATAACTTTCAGTAGCATCATGAATAGAATTAATAATATAACTATCACATAAGGCATCCCTACCATGAGCCACATGCATAAAAGAACTAATACTCACCATAGGAACAATCGGAGTAGGAGCAGATTCAACAGAATAATTATTCTCGTCACCATAATCATCATAAATAGGAGGCATATTGTAATCATAACTAATTTTATCCTCAATAGTAGGTGGACTGAAAATAACATAATCATCATTGTAATCATCATAAATTGGAGGTAAAGTATCATCAAAGTAAATTTTCTCCTCCAAAGCTAGGGGACTAAAAAGATCATTTTCATCAAAACTAGCTTCCCCAAGCTTAGACTTTTCCATAGCATTAGCAATAATGGTGTTCAAAGAGTTCATACTAATAACATTGCCATTAGCATGCAAATAAAGTTCCATAGGTTTTTTAATTTTCTCTTCAAACACTTCATGTCCTAACTCAAGATAAATACTATAAAGCTCTCTAATTTTGTTGTTGTTTTCCATTAAGCCTAACTAGTGAAAATAAAAACAAGAAACAAAAAGATATAATTGCAGAATCTAAAGGAAATAACTCCGAGCACTCACTAGCAACTAAAAGACTTAGTAGCCAAAGGATGTGAGTATCTTTTACCTTACCTCCCCGGCAACGGCGCCAGAAAAGAGCTTGCTGGCGCTAAGTTGACGCGGGAGGTTTTCTTCAATCTTTGGAAGTATTCTTCTTTAGTCCCCGGCAACGGCGCCAGAAAAGAGCTTTATGTCTACGCACACATCTGTTCTTGTAGACAGTGTTGGGCCTCCAAGTGCAGAGGTTTGTAGAACAGCAGCAAGTTTCCCTTAAGTGGATCACCCAAGGTTTATCGAACTCAGGGAGGAAGAGGTCAAAGCTATCCCTCTCAAGCAACCCTGCAATTACGATACAGAAAGTCTCTTGTGTCCCTAACACACCCAATACACTTGTCAGATGTATAGGTGCACTAGTTCGGCGAAGAGATAGTAAAATACAAGTGGTAGTGATGATTATAAGTAGTAACTGTGATATGAAATAAGTATCGCTGCGAGCAAACATGTAACAAAACAGTAAGTAAACGGTGTACAATGCTTGGAAACAAGGCCTAGGGATCATACTTTCACTAGTGGACACACTCCCAACAATATAACATGAATGAACAAATAAACAACTTCTCTTCACTATGGTACTCTGAATTACTCTCCTATTGAATAACACTAATCATTGCGTAGTGGCTACAGAAGCACCCCTTAAAGTTCATCAAGTACTTGACAAACACCGCTCATAGAGATATCCAAATCAAATCACAACTCAAGATAGATATTATTGCAACTTAGACCAAGCACTAACACGGTGCACACACTGTCAACATTACACCATGAAAGGAGGAAAAGATCACTTCAATACTATCATAGCGATAATTATTCTCATAATCCATAAGAGATCACAATCGTAGCCTAGACCAAGTACCACCATGATGCACACACTGTCACCGTTACACCATGGCAGGAGGAATAGATTACTTTAATAACATCACTAGAGTACACATAATATCTGAATAATAACATCTACTTGTTCAACATGATACAAAGCTCACGATCACATAAAGATCACATCATGGGAGAGAGAGAGGTGAACCACATAGCTACCGGTAGAGCCCTCAGCCCTGGGGATGAACTACTCCCTCCTCGTCATAGGAGACAGCAAGGTTGATGGAGATGGCGGTGAGGTCGATGGAGACGGCGGAGACGACGATGGAGACCGATGGAGATGGCTCCGGGGGCACTTCCCCGTCCCAGCAGGGTGCCGAAACAGAGACTTCTGTCCCCCGAAATTTGTCTTCAACGGTGGCGGAGCTGTAGAACTGTTCTGGAAAAATCGTCCACTCCCCTAGGGTTTTCCGTCCCGAGGCTTTATATAGGCGAAGGGGCGTCGTCAGGGGGCAGCCAAGGGCTCCTCACACCAGGGTGGTGCGGCCAGGGCCTGGGCCGCGCCACCTATGTGTGAGGGCGGCCTCTGGCCCCCCTCCGGCTCTCTTTCGGTCTTCGGGAAGCTTCCGGGGAAAATAAGACTTCTGGCTTTTGTTTCGTCCAATTCCGAGAATATTTCCTGTGTAGCTTTTCTGAAACACAAAAACAGCAAAAAATAGGGAACTGGAACTGTGGCATCTTGTCAATAGGTTAGTTCCGGAAATCGCATAAAAACGCCACGAAGTGTAACGAAACGCAAGGCAAATGGTGTAAAAACAAGCATGGAGCATCAAAAATTATAGATACGTTTGAGACGTATCAGCGAGCAGCAGAGTTTCAGTTTTCACGAGAATAGTATGTAATGAAAGTTTCAAAGGCTAAAAGCATAGGCACGAGATATCAATGGAGCGTTGCATGGATAATATCATTCATATAATAACATGTAAAAGATTAGCAGATACTAGGTCCTAACTAAGTTGACAGTAGGCATGCAATCAAATATAGTTATACGTGCTTACAAAAGAACTTACACAACATCTTTTGTCCTGTCCTCCCATTTTACCGGGGCCATCAAGGAACTAAGGGAAATCAAGAGGATGACCTTTCACCAAGTCATCCAGAACAAAGCATTAACACTTCAAGATTACAAAATCCTCAAACTACAGCACAAACCTTCCGTTCTCCCCATCTGTCACCTTAGGTTTCGCAAGGCTCACACAGTAATAGGTAAAACACTTCACAGATCAATACAAAAACCAATATATATGATAAAGCAATAAAGGTCAAGTACCAAATATCATGTTACTCGGGCCTTGGTAACAAGCATTAAGCATAGCAAAGGTGCGATAACGGTCATACATGAGTATCTTCAGAACAAGCATCAAAAAATCGAACTGCTATGCATCATTACATGATTGATCTCATCCAATCCCCCTCGCCCCATGTGTCTACATAGGATTACTCACACATCATGATGAGAGATGAAGTCATGGTGGTGGAGATCATCATGTTGTCGATGATGATAAGGCGGCGAAATCCTCTCTTTGGAGTGAAGAGGGAGACCAATCTGGTCCCAAAATCCTTGTTTTCGATGGTGACGATGCTCTAGTTCATGAAAAACTCCGTGATCCTGGGGTTAGGGTTTTCCGGTATATAAGGACGCTCCCCAAAAATCTTTTCGAGAGGGGCCACGAGGGTCAGATGGGACTGCACCACGCAGTCTGGAGGTGGGCCCATGTGGTGCACCCTATTCTGCGCCTCGTGGACCTCTTATCTCCATCTTATGTTTAGAGTCCTCCTTTTTAATAAAAACTTCTATGATATTTTTTCCCAAATTTATTTCCAACGATTCCTGTATGAAAAAGACAGAAAGAGGTTTTCTGCTAAAAACATCGTCAATTTTGCAGTTTTTTTCTAAGTATTGGTTCAATTCCGAACAGAACTTTGAGCAGAGTGAATGAGTGATAACACTAAACAAGTGTGGTATTTTGTTGGGACTCTAAATACAGAGACGTAACTGTTTTTTATATTCCGCCGAAGAGACAAGCGAGAGAAGGACCCGCAGAAGGTAATATATGAGTCACTGGACGCATCAGTTCTCGACCCACCCAAGCTAAAAACTATATATATATATATATATATATATATATATATATATATATATATATATGTGGAGCATATTCCAGAGCTATGCTGCATTGCGCAGTTGTCAAGCATCTGATCATAAACAGTTCGTGACAAACATAATGCATCATCGACGGTGACCGGCGACAGCTCGTCGAGCTAGCCCGAGTAATCGCCACGATTGAATAATTTTGGGCATGGAGAATGGTGGTCGAAAACAGCAAAGAGGGTAGCTCATAAAGAACGGAAAGAGGCCGCTCCTCCAGCCAAGCAAGATCCAAACGGGTCATGGACCATTTTAGTCCGTCGCAGGAGCGCACGACCCACATCTTATTAGGGAAGCATTGAGTGGCGCGGATCGTCCAGACCCTGCAGATCGTTGATTGAATATCCGGCAGGGTAAATATTTAATGCAGATTAAATGGCGCCACACACGCAGATATTCTCTTGAGTCCGCTCCTCTCTGCTACCAGAACTTCACAAGACATGTGATTCACCGCCGGGCTGAGCTGGGCAGATCGGCGTCGATCCGGTAATAGTTAATCTCCTCTTTTGGCTTTCCCGTGCACGACCCTGTCACTCTTTTGCTGCTCGATTCAATGGGCCGCGCCGCTGTCCCTGCCTGCACTATTTTAGTTCAGGCGAGCACCACCGAAGAACCATCACTTCCAACTGCTGGAGTGCAGGCATGCAGGAATCTGACGAGTCACCATGTCTCATTTTTATCTTTTTTACTCGAATTTATGGGAGTTTGCTATAGGAATTAAAATAGTAACAACTGAAAAAAATCATTGGCTTATCAAATTTTTTATCGAGCCGTGAAAAAGATTCAACAAAAGGCAAAAACAAATCCACTATTGGTTTAACTCCCAATACATGGGTAATAATAAGGATTAATTGGATCTATGCTACTACAACTTTTATGATTTGGAGAAATGACATTACAAAAAGACAAGTTGGAAATATGCCACTATAACTCTCACATACCTCTTCCTATGCCATCTTCTTTAATACCATACCATATACTGTCCTTAGACTCCAACACATACCCTTATACAGCCGTACAGATAGAAAAAGTCCTACTCCAGTACCAAAATTGAACCTCATCTAAAATCGAACTCAGGAGGCCCTCTGCCTCACGTCTCGCGCGAACCCTAGCATGCCATCGGCGGTAGGAGTAGGCCGCGGCTGGAGGCGAACACACGACGCCCTGGATGCCAGAGGTCGCGGCTGGAGGCCCTTCTCTTGTCGAGAGACGCGGCGGCTAGAGGCTCCGACGGCTGGAGCTCCCGCTCGCCCGATGCGCCTGCTATAGGAGGCCGACCTGGCTGCCGGAGGACGGAGGGGCGAACAGGGCTGCTGTAGAAGGGCGGCGCAGTGCTGCTAGAGGATGGCGGGGCGGTGCTGGAGGCCGGTTGGGTTCGACGGGGGCGCTGCTGGAGGAGAGCGTTGTGGCTGCATCCTCACCGAAGGCAGCTGTAGGAGAATGTCTCAGGCTAATCCAAAATTGCTGCGGGAAGTGTTTTTTTTCATTTTGAGATCGATTGTTGCTGGAAGTTGGTCACATAGGTATCATGGTCAATACTTAAATACACACTAATATACATGTATTATTTAAACCACTATTCTCTTAAGTGAAGAAAATGGCATAGGAAGAGGTATATAAAAGTTGTAGTGGTATATTTCCAACTTATCTTTTTGTAATGGCATTTCTCGAAACTATAAAAGTTGCAATGGCATAGATACAATTAATCCAAATAAAAAAGGATCGACGCGGAGAGTTCCAATTGAAATAGGATGTAAACAAGGAAGATTACTTGCCCATCGGTTATTAGAAGCATCCCAAAAGGGTTGAAATATGGCTTTCAAATTAAGTTCTGAATTAGTAGATGCTGCCAAAGGTTGCCCAACCACTATTACTTATCTCTAATATAGATATATTCAGACATATTTTAGTATTTAGATAAATATATATTAACGTTAAGTAAAAGCGATCGGAGGAAGTAGTATCATTCGTTAGGCCATTAGTACCGGCTAAGTGGTCATTGACCATCCAGGGTCCATACCACCTCCTAGCAGGCCCAACATGCATGGAGTATCAGTAAACTGCACCATTAAAATTATAATCCCTAAGGAATTCAGATTACTGAAGGTTACATTTGTACCAAGAAAATCAAAGCTGCAAATATCCACGTGGGTGGCACTGCAGTGCACGCGCCGGGACACCTCTGACATGAACGATCCCTGCACCTGCACGCCGACTAACACGACAGGCCCCACCTGCCATTGTCATGCTCCAACGGATATTTTTGATGTTCTAGTAGCCCAGCCAAGACTAGTGGCGCTCTCTGCGTCCGGCGAGGGGCCACGGCCGCGAAAGGACAGGAAGGCAGGTGTCAGCTTTCCGGCGCAGGAAAGAGAAGGCCTCCGTGCCGTGACCGCGCTCACGTGCTCTCAAAAAAGATTGTCCCGATTTTTTTTCTAACGGAGATTGTCCCGATCGATGCCCCGACCAAAACCCCACCACCAGTCCACCACTACAGTTATTTTCAGTACTAATCGTGATCGATCTTGCAAATACTAGTGGTCGATGCAATCGAGATCCGATCTCTAGGGACCCCAGGCTGGCGCGTGGTACAGCTTGGAGTGAATTTTGGACGACCTTCCGGCCTGGGGTGCGCGTAAGATAAGCTAGTCTACACGGGGAAAGCGAGAATGTTTGTCGCATCCGACGTCCCTTACCCTGCGCGTGCTTGCACCCCGCCAAAAAAGCAAGTGAACAAATGGAGGGGGCAGTGATTGCAGAAAACTTTGTAGAAAACTGATTTCGATTCTGTAAACAATTTCACTTTGCAATGAGAGATTCCAATTCTTGTTCCAAGACAAAACATAGCTGATACACACGAGATCTATCCACGGATCAAAGCAGAAACAAATCTAAAATCCAACCTCCTCTCCACCATCCGCCTCTCCGGCCCAAAAAATTGAAAAATGAAAGCTACGAACAAGAGTAAAATGCATCGTCCCTATGTTTGTTTCACGGTGGCGCTACAAGATCAAAATGCATTCAAGCACTCCAGTAAACCTGTCCTCCCCTTACCTCGGCGAGATTATTTCTTACCCTTCCCGTCCTCTACGGCGGGTCGGGCGAGTAAATGAAGAAGGTCGTCGTCTATTCGGCGGCGGTCTGGGGCTTGCGGAGGAGCACCATGTGCATGGGCGTGAAGATCCCGGTCTCGCCGCCGAGCGTGAGGTGCTGCGCGGTCTCGAAGAGCATCTCGTGCACCTCCACGACGCCCTTGGGCGCTATCCGGAGCAAGGTGAGCACGCGGACGACGAGGGAGTTGCGCCAGTACGCGAACTTGCCCATCTTGAGCCGCGTCCACCACGGCAGCGAGGGGGGAAGGGCGAGGTCGAGCTCCTTGACCACCTCGAACCCGACCTCCTGTGCGATGGACGCGATCTCGTCGTGGTGGCGGAGGCCCGGGAGCGCGTCGCCGCGCTCGATGCCGTGGATGGCCTCGACGTGGGCCGGGTCGTCGGCGCGGTACAGCGGGGTGGTGACCCACTCGTAGGAGACGTAGAGGCCGCCGGGCTTGAGCACGCGGTAGACCTCGCCGTAGACGTCCTGCAGGCGGGGCGCGTGGCAGGTGGCCTCGATGGAGTAGGCGCCGTCGAAGGAGGCGTCGTCGAAGGGCATGGCCATGAAGTTGCCGCAGACCACCTCGCACTGAGAGTCGAGGCCGGCCTTGCGGTTGTGGGAGCGGGCGCGGTTGACCTGGTACTCGTTGATGGTGATGCCGACGACCTGGGATCCCGAGTGCGCGGCGATGGCGCGCATGGGCCCGCCGACGCCGCAGCCGACGTCGAGGAGGCGGTGGCCGGGCTTGGCGCGGAGGAGGTCGGCGACGCGCTCCTCGTGGACGCGGGTGGCGTCGCGGTCGGAGCGGCCGGGGAGGGCCGGGGAGAAGTGGAAAGACTGGCCCCAGCCCCACTCGTAGATGTCGGTGACGAGGTTGTAGAAGGTGTCGACGAAGGCGGGCACCTTGTCGGCGGCGTCCGTGGCCGTCTCCTTGGGGGCGCGGAAGAAGGACCAGTACTGCGTGTACTTGTCCTTGACCTTGTCGTCGGTGATGGATCCCATCTTGAGATCCACGCCGCGCTTGCCCTTCACCTCCGCCGCGCCCATCACCCACACGAACCAGTACACCAGGCCCAGCGCCGCCACCCCCGCCGTCCACGCCATCGTCGCCGCCTCCATCCCGAAACCCCGAGCTTCAGCAGCTCTCGCCGAGGAAGGGGAGAAGAAGAGGAGGGGAGGAAGGGAAGAAGACGAGCTCCCAGGGGATTTGGCCTGGCCTTGAAATATAACGAGCACAGATTTGGATGGAGCGTGTTTTTTTCCTTTCCTTTTGGGTGGAGCGGAGCGGGGCTGGGATCCGATCGGACGGCGGCGCGGATTTGGATGGAGCGCTGTCTGTGGCCGCTGGGCTTGATTTTTCCGGATGCGCGCGTGGGGAGGGGGTGGTGGGGTCCACCGTCCAGCCGAGAACAGCGCAGCGAGCCAGCCAGCCAGATTGTTTTTGGCACCATGTACGAGCCCGCTGGCAGTCTGACAGTAGTGCGTGGGTAGTAGTAGTAGGATCGGGACGAAGGGAGAAGAGAGGCGCCGTACCGCCATGTGTGTGGTGACGTGTACGGCGGTTTTCTTTTTCGTCTCTCCTGCTGGCAGAATCTGAGCTTATTTCCCTGCTCAAAACTGCAAATGGTTTTTTCAGTTAAGAAGAAAGATGTGCAGTGTAGGGTGTTGGTCCATCGCGGTCTGGTGATCTGATGGATCGGCTTTTTCTCGCTGGACGATATGATCGGACGAGAGTGTAGGAACAAGGGGCAGCCTGGCCGTGTTTGCTCGAGGTGATGTCAATCATGTGACGCGTCTCAGCAGCTTTGGTTTTAACGAAATTGGTTTATCGAATCGATCTCATGACCTGCTTGGCTGAACGAGTACAGCATGCGCGCACGATCCTCGCACACCCTACTCATGTTACCGCACGTGCGCCTACCAGCGAAGTATGGTACTCCATAAAAGAGAGTCAATTTCTCCGCAATCCACGGATAAAATACAGATCATACAATCCAAATTAATTACTGTAGTACCACAGATTTGATAGAATATAGCCCCAAATGTGTCTATATTCGTTGAACCTGTCACAACTAAGTAGTTTTACATTAAAAATAAGGCTAGCACGAACCACAAATCTTGATGCACCTATGAATAACCCATGTAAGAGTGTATACCTTGGTGCCTGCTTAGAAAACAGACTTTAACATTTACCTAAACACTTTGAAATTCATCATCGGTTTTGGAGGTTGAATAGTAGCAATCTCATCTTTTAAAAACTTTGAAAATGCTCATATTATTTGATTAGATAAGTAATACTCAATATTTATCTTTGTTATTTTATCTATTATATTGCAGAACGTGCAAATATGCTCTGTTTTTGCGGTATCCAGAAAACATGTGCATTGAATACTAAGGACAGCTCGACTCGAGATCCAAACCACGGTATCCGAGAGGAAATTGGATTGTTGGTCCAGATCTTGAGTCGAGTAATACTTGAGACCATATGTTTTTGTAATATTTTTAAGTTGTACTGTACATGAAATCATATTGTCAATTTTTGATATAGAGCATATAAACGACTCAAAATGAGCAACTGTATTACTACCACTTACGCACTATTCATTTTAATTTTGATTAGGAATTCCAATGGTACTAGAATGTGTATAAGATGGCTGTTTTTGACCTAGCCGCCACCTCTCTTCCTCCTCCTCCATAGATTGGTTCCCCCTCCTCCGGCCGGCCTTGCCGGTGTTAGGAGGGGTGGGGAACCCGATCTATGGGTGGAGTTTTCAATTAAAATAGTGTCCTCACAAGATTAGATTAAGGGTTTGGTAGCCAATTTCTTTTGGCCTCAATGTCAATGGAGATGGCATCGTCTACAATAAGTGATCTTCGGCCCTTCGTTCGACGACGAGATCTTCTTCTCGGCGTTAATGGTGGTGTTGTTAGATTACAGTTCTATAGGTACGGTCTTCCAGATCTTACTTCGCCAAGTCAATTTTGGAGTTTTTCTCTTGGTTGCCGCGAGGAGGATTATCCTCGTAATATTTGTCCCGGCTGCTACGTCCTCGACAATGGTGATTCGTATACTCGGCTCTCCAACGACGTCGACCAGGCTGTTCGGTCTCTTTTCCCTGGAATATTGGTGTTGGTACTCTCGCCGATGTGGATTGATTATTTTAATGGTTGTGTGCGTGCACGTAGCCTTGGCATTGCGGCTCAAATCAAAAATATGGGAGCACCTCTATTGGTATTTGCAGGTATATGGTATGATATTTGTGCCATTATCTTTTGGCTGCCTTCAGAAAAATACAAGATTGTGTCATGGAAGAAGAAGAGTTTGAAGACCTCGAAGATTAGCTCGTTTTCTTTTAGACTTTATTTTGTAATAGTTGGAGTCAGCTCTATCATGTACTATTTACTATAAATATACGTGGTATTGATTTCAAAAAAAAAGAATGTGTATAAGATGACCCGGTGTAATTTCCGAAAAAGGTACCTGTGTATCCTAATAAACACTACCCTTGATGAACAAAGTAAGTGCCGAGACAAAATGAACCTACAACTGGTTTTCGTAATTATTCCAAAGGATGGATTACAACACAATTTTCAAAATCTCATCCATATATACTCTCTCCGTCAGGAATTACCCTGCATCTAGGTTTAGTCAAAGTCAAATTTTGTAAACTTTGACTAAGCATATAAGAAAAAATATCAAGAATTACAATATAAATTAAATATTGTTAGAATCATCACAAGGTATAATCTCATATTATATGTATCTCACATTATAGATGTTGACATATGTAACATTATACATAGTCAAACCTTCTAAAATTTAACTTTAACCAAACCTAGAATGCAAAATAATTATTGATAGAGGGAGTACTTCTCCTATTCGAGAGTACAATGAATGCACATGAATTGATTCTTTTTTCTACCTAGTGACACTTTAAGTAGAGAAGATGGGTGGATAAAGATACGGTAGTGAAAACAAAATTGTTCTCTCACACTATGAGTCGTCAAGAAAAACAAAAAAGGCCAATCGCATGAGGTTCATATATTCATTTTGTCATCTTTAGGGTTTCCCTCCAGATTGAGAAACTACTACTCTCTCCATTCCAAAATATAAGATGTTTTAGTCTTTCATTGATATATTTGATATAATGTATTTAGATATATTTTACTATGTAGGGTAGAAGTAATATAAGTAAATCTACATACTAAATGGCATCTAGATATATGTAAGGAAGGGGGTAAAAAAGTAGAACCAACTTATGGACCCCGGGACATGAGATGTGATTTTCATCGGCAATACTTTTCGGAAAGAGTGGCCAATCTACGTGTGCACTCATCGTTCACGTCTTCCTCTTGTGTCATCTTTGCAGAATTTGTTTTCTTAGATTTGCCCTTGATGTCACCGTCTTTTTATCTCATTCAATGCATGCCATGAACTAGAACCGCAATATTTGATACGCTACTTTCTTTTTCGCTGTGATTCCTGCAAAAACCAGGCTCGGCCGTGCAATCACCAGCAAAAGTCTCGGCTCGAATCGGATTGCAACTGGCAGTGTGAATGTGGGTCAACACCGCACCGGCCAAGTCCATGCCATCTTTTCAGCTGGAGATCACTAACACAAACTGATATATGCCCTGTGACAGGGCTTGTGTGTTTTGCTCGTTCGTCTTTTCGACAAAGTCGCTTTGCTGCACGCCTGCTGGAAAAGTCCAAACGAGCCTTTGCCCGCCGAATGGTCCACCCGGCAAAAGTCCTGGGTGCACCGAAAGGTGTCACAGTTGTAGGGCTCGCTCCTGTCGTGTATGCGCCCTCACGAAGGAGAGGGCTGGAGCACCCGTGACCGGATCGGAAGATGGCCTCCCCACTGGAGGTTGAAGATGCGCCGCCATGTCGACACAAGATCGCGACAGAGCTATAGCCATCGGCGTGGATGAGCTCGAACGAGAAGTGCTTGAAGACTTGGTAAAGGGGCTATTCTTGCGCAGCACCAGCGAAGCCGGCGCCCAGGAAGAAGAGGTAGCGGCCGCCGCGCTGGAGCGACCCAACCACCGGCTACCCCCACCACTCTGCAGTACAGGCGGTGTCGCTGCTATCCTCCACCCACCCCTCACCACCACGGTCGGCCGTCAGGGGGAGGGACGGCAGGAGAGCACCAAAAGACAGCAGAGGGTGAAAAACTTGAACCTCCCCATCTCCGCCGCCACCACGGCCGGCCAGAGGAAGGAGGGGCACTGCAACGCGCCTCCCCAGCTCCCCTCGCCGCCACTGCCGGCCGGAGGAGGGAGGGCTTCACAGCTTGAACAAGTCACAACTTTATTTTCGGAGACAGCGGATCTCCACTCCAACGATGCCTCCGACCACCGGAGACGGAGAAGAAGGGGAAGAAACCCTAGGGGCGGCAGATCTAGCCGGTCAGATCCCGAGCTCAGCTCCAAGCTATGGCCATAAAGGCACAACACACGGAAAAACCTAAACTCTATGTTGCTAGGACCTCTCCTTACACGTGAAGTAATAATATATCTCTACCCCCTAGAATACAGACTTAAACCAGACAAGCTAGTCTAAGAGTACACTATTTAATATTTATTGGTTTACATAATGTACATAGAGAAAAATGAAACTAAAAGGAGCTAGTGCTAAAAAAGAAAACATCAATGTTCAAAAAGTAGTTGTCCATCGACACGGGGAACTCTGCGTATTCTTATGTTGCTCTATGAGCGACTAGTGCAATATTATGTTTGAATCTAAATAAATTCTTATATATGATTTGTTAAAAAATTGGATTTGGGAATACCAAATTGAAGATGCGATAAAATACTCAAAATATTAATTTGCATTTTATATAACCTAAATATCCATCAAAATTGAAAAGTAAGGATGTCATGGTATTCTACTCTTCCCAAGGTTTTCGTTACTCGGATTCTTCATCTTTTCCTGAAACCAAGCGTCTTTGCTGTAGTAGTGCGTTGCATCGTGAAAAATGCTTTTAGCTCCCGGGCTACATGGAGCCCTATATTTGAAACTTAAAAAATTCAAATTTCAAAGCTTTAAAAAATAAAAATGAAATACCTGGGTGTAGCTAAATGTATATGCTATAATACCTGAAATTTTTAATACGAAATACATTGTAGGGTAGGCTCAGGAAAAAAGACAAATTAGAGAA
This sequence comes from Dactylis glomerata, assembly GCA_007115705.1. Classification (NCBI taxonomy): domain Eukaryota; kingdom Viridiplantae; phylum Streptophyta; class Magnoliopsida; order Poales; family Poaceae; genus Dactylis; species Dactylis glomerata. Next base: position 2,694,875 of record QXEO01000490.1, read on the forward strand.
ATTTTGGAAGAAAAAAAATAACACTGTTTATGTTTTCAGATCTGGATTTTTGTTATTTTTGCCGAGGATAAAATATAAGACATTTCGTATTGCAATTTTGTACAATGGTAGTGTATACAATTGGCTCCATCTATATATTTTTATAATTTTTAAAAACTTTAAAATTTGATTTTTTTAAGGTTTAAATAAAAAGCTCCAAGCTCATGTTCCAAAACAACGCTACACGCGCTCTCCCGCGGCGCCCGACGAAACAAGAACTAGAAGAGTCCGACAAGTCAAGAAGCAAAGACCTGTTTTGTAATTGCTGAAGACAGCTTATGTATCTCTAAGATTGTGTCATGCAAGAAGAAGAGTTTGAAGATCTCGAAGATTAGCTCGTTTTTTCTTAGACTTTGTTTTGTAATTGCTGAAGACAGCTTATGTATCTCTACAATGTACTGTTCATTGCTATAATATATCATGGTATTATTTCAAAAAAAAAAGAAGCAAAGACCTGTTCAAAAAAAAAAGCAAAGACCCGGTCTGGGCATGTCAGCCTGCTGCTACGTCCCGCCTGATCCAAGAGAAGAAGAAAAAACAATTTCACTGCTGCCTCCTGCTCGCGGCATTTATTTTTGGATATATCCAGGTTTTCCATGCGACCGCGCGGAGACACGGCCCAGGTAAAAGCCCACTCATCCACCATCCCGGGCGCGCGCCCATCGCCACAAGCCCACAAGTATGTACAGTGCCACTTCCTGCTTTGCTTCGACGTCGAGGCCTGTCTTGGTCTTCACTTCCCGCTAATTCGCAACAAAACAAGCCATTTCCCCTCAAAAAAATATATTGGCTTTTCGGCTCGAAGATGCAGCATTCAGGCACCAACCATGGGGCCGTATTCGGGAGCATATAGCATGATCTTGAAGGAGATAAAGGACTCAGCGGCTTCTTTTGCTGAGGTTTCGTTTAGACATGAGAGTAGGAATTCAAATATGGAAGCTCATAGACTAGCACGTTCTGTTTCTTCTAGTAGTACTGGACGACAAGTTTGGCTCCTTCAGCCCCCTGCCGATCTTTGTATCCATAACAATATTTTAATTCAATAAAGTGCTATGCTTCCCCTCAAAAAAAAAAAGCACCAACCATGGTTTGTTGTTGACTCGTCCGCAGAACTGTGAAAGACCCTCGACGGAATACGCACCCTACCTTCAGACCGGACGTGGAGGCGTTTCTAGCTTTTCAGACCGCAACGTAGGAGTGACCATCTATCTAGGATTTCAAGTGGGATAAATATGGGATGTCCGCTTTCCGTCAGGCATACCATCCCACCTATCCATGTCCCACCACATACTTACCCCAAAAAGGGAAATTTAAAGGATGTTCTTTGGGATGTCCCATACATCCCAGCAAAATCTCACCTATGCTGAGAACAGCCAAATGCATACAAGGAGCCAGCACACACGCAAACAAACTAAATATTAAGTACTGTCTGGCAAAGATGAGTGCACGGATGTGAAGGCATGTGCCGTCATTTTACATCACTTCCAGACTAAATGCAACTCTATGAACTCAAATACTTTCACATCAGTTCTAAAGCAAGCGAAAGTACTAGTCGCAAAACAACTGCAAAAAAGTCTCAAAGCAGAACTCCATCCGAGCACTTGGACACCACAAGTGCAGATCATGCGCACTGGCTCGGCATGTCTGGGACTATCTCTGGCTATGCTGGACACCACAAGTGCAGATCATACCGTATGTCGCAGTTGCACTGCTGCCTTTGGGGGTACTCGGTGAACCACTTGAGATGAACTGTCGAAAACTGCCGGTGTACGTGTCGACAGGTCATGTAACAATATCGATGGACCTTCTAGAAAAACAACATTGACGCATGGATTGCTACTGATTCTTAATTGTGTAGCCATGGCAACGTGGATTGTCTCTTGAGTTGTGAATTACTCCCTCGGTTTACCAATATATAAGATATTTTAGATACTTTGAAGTGGACTACATACATTTAATAGTAAGTAAATCTATACGCTAAAGGTAAACTAGACACATACTAAAATAGATGAATCTATAAAAAGCTAAAACATTTTATATTAATGAACGGAGGAAGTATGATCTTGTATTCAATCTCGAGCATGGAAACAGTGTCCCTCTCTAATGGGAATCGTATTGTCTGATCCTTGTAGGCTTGTACATACTAGAAAGAGAAAGGTTTCTTTGCTGCCATCGATTGCACTAGTCAATAGTGTCTCGATGTCCATCTCTTTCCACAGTGTATGACACTATGTAGTATCCAAGGGGGAAACTGTGTCATTCGACCTTGCATACGATGGGTCAAAGGACGAACTATGCCATCAGAACCAGTATAATTAACTCGGAATATGGACGCGCCACACGCAATGTCTGAGCTATCAAAAACTTGGTGGATCGTGTTGCACTCGGTTGTCTTTTTAAAATTAAACGGGCACGTTTTTATTCATCTCTAGCTACGACGAAATTACAACAAAATCTTTTCGAAATTGGGTAGCCCGGCATTTGCATCAAAATTATGCATGTGGCAGTTTATTAACTTATTCCGAAGAAATCCATTAACAACTTATCACTTATCGCCGGAACAAAAGTAGCTACTACCTCCATTCCATAATATATGGTGTATTTTGTTTTCTTTGACCAGTGTTTTAACCAATAATTGCTTATTAAACATGGGATTATGTGATAAAAACATAATCATAAGTGAGGTGCTTTTGAATAGGTATACAATTGTACCAATTTTGTGTCACATGAAGTATCATACTAATAGACTAATTGTTGGTCAAAGCCTTGGTCAATAGAAATGAAATACGCCTTATATTTCGGATCAGAGGTAGTAGTAATTAATTTATACTTGTCTTTTTAGATATTAAAAACTTGGTTTCTGTACTAGTAAACCATTTCTTAAGCACCTTCCTAGTTTCTCAGGTAGCGTTGAAACCAACCTTTTTAGATGGTAGGTAAATGACCAACTTCAAATAAATAAAGCCCCATCGAGTGGAATGCTTGATAAGCAACCACAATTAGAAAAAAGCCCCAGACAAACGAGAGTTTCATGATGCTAGAAATTTCAGCTTAGAAACTAGACAATTACACATGAAGCAAACAAAAAAACGCAACAAAGATGCACAAAGCCCTCACCCTCCAAGTGATTGAACACCACACAAGGTAGGAATGTCGAAACTTGAGGAGAAACAACCACCGAAGGGAGACTACACTTCGTCTACTCCAGGTTGGCTAACCATCATTGGGAGGCATCCTCATGAATTATAGAACATGCTCAACAAAGTTAATTGAACTCGATATGACTGTATACTCCCCACCACAATTTGAACATGCCCTTTTGATATTTAATTCAAGTTTAATTTAAAGTTTTGCCTTACAGATTTCAAAGTAGTCTATATGCCATCTATAGTTTATAAGGTATACATAACGATAAATAGCCAAATCACTAGTAAAAGCCATGAAACATTTCTTATATCTTTTTTCAACACATCATTCATCTCACAATGATTTTATCCTTTCACTTGAAGATGCGGGCATGCATGTTCACCATGTTGGTGCCAAACTGTGCCCGTACTATATGTGTGTATTTACCCCCACCTTCTCTTCAACATGGATAGATCACATCTCTAGTGTTTCATAAAGTGACAAAGTTCATGTATTAAGGAGGAAACTTATAGATAAGTAACAATGCATCTCATGACTAACTCGATGAAAAAAAAACTTATGGAGCTGGAGCCCCTTAACCATGAAGCCAGTCAAGCCTAGTGCAAGCTCACAATAGTGGGCTGGAAGATGGCCTTGGTTTGCCATCTTAAAATGAGCACCCATAACATGCTTGGTTTGAGAGCACAAGAAAATCAATGAACAAAAATGCCTTCAAAATTATTTACTTTGATATTTAAATGATTTATGATGAGTTTAATCATAGAAGACCACATCACAAATCATTTGCAAATCAAAGCCACATAGTAAAAATATGCATATTCACTACTAGCTAGCATGATTTGTGTTGAACATAGGGCCGAGCACTTTCGACAGTTCCCCTATATTATCGTAGATGTAAATATGCATCAATCAACTTACATCATAGAACACTTAGGATAACAGCCACACATACTACGGTGGCCTCCCTGAACGCTTTATCATGTTTGTGAGTACTCACACCTCCTAGCCAGTCAAGCCCAGTGCAAGTTCACAATAGTGTGCTGGAAGATGGCTTTGGTTTGCCATCTTAAAATGAGCACCCGTAAACAAGCTTGGTTTGAGAGCACAAGAAAATCAAAGAACAAAAATTCCTTCAAAACTATTTACATAGGATAGGAAGTAGTAGATCGATCATCGTGGATGTAGTCGAACAAAAACGGGGAGACACACCGATATCCCTAAATACTTAATTTTCCTCCACCCAATGCAAAAGTTCTTGTGGAACAAGTTTCAGAAGCCTGCTCTCCTGAAAGGCTGTGCACACGATCGTCTAGATATGGAAACCATAAAACAATCCCGTGAAAGTAACTCAGCGAAGTGTAGTGTGGTGTTATCCATCCTTCTTCTCCTTTGGTTAGGCTGATCTCCCCTATATAGCCTGGAGTTGAGGCGGAGAATACATATATTACATGGTGTAAGAATTATCTTGTGTCGTAAACTGTGTTAAAAATATGCTAGTTTAGTGACATGTGTACATCAAGAGCATAAAAATGATGTGTTCAACACAAAATAAATGTTATGAGATAAAAACAAATAGTTTTTTTTTCGCTTTGGTGGTGTCGAAGGAGGAGGATAGACGCTGGTTTTTTGCATAGGTTTATCCTATCTTTTCAGTTCTGTAAGGTCTGTTCGTTCGTAACTTGTAACTTGTTTTTATCTTATGAATAAAGAGCGGATTACAGTGTCAAAATAAAAACAAATAGTTGCTCTCTCTTTTCTCATGGTATGAGTGTTAACCTTTGTACACTTTACCTATATTATACGGTATAGTATACTGATAGTATATGTATATGTATTGCTACGGTGAGGGCTTTTCTCACCCTATATAACACGAAGCACGAGGCCCCAAAGGGCTATCGTTTCCGCCCCAATACTTGACATGGTATCAGAGCAACGCTCGTTCGTGTCTAGCCTGTCTCCACAACCCTAGCCGACGCCGCCGTGATTTCTCCTCACCGCCGCCGTCGCTATTCATATACAAAGAAGCCAGCCGCCGTCGCAGCTCATTGCTGCAGCCGCCGCTACAACCGATAAATCCTATAAACCTACAACCCTAGCCGCCGCCGCCGTGAATCTTTCACCGCCGCCGCCGCCACAAGATACATATACATCTACAATCCTACAACCCTAGCCGCCGCCGTGAACCTTTTTCACCGTCGCCGCCGCCACAAAATATAGCCCCAATACCAAAAACCCTAGCCGCCGTGATTATCTTCACTGCCGCCGCCTTCACACATCAAATCCAAAAACCCTAGATCAACCTGTGCCATGGCGTCTTCATCGTCTGCACCATCCCTGTCTGTAGCACTCGCCACACCTCCTGCTCAGAAGCTGACACGCTCAAATTTCCTGTTCTGGCAAACCCTTGCCCTCCCGGCGATCCGTGGAGCTCTTGCTTTCGGTCTTCTTGATGGCACCGAAGCAGCTCCGGCAAAAACCATTGAAGTTGAAGACTCCAACAACAAGAAGACCACTGTCCCAAACCCAGCGTATCTCGCATGGGTTGCTCGGGATCAGGCTGTGCTCGGTTTCCTCGTGAACTCGCTATCTCCAGAAGTTGTTGCTCATGTTGTTGGGCTCACTCATGCATCTGAGGTATGGTCAGTTATTACAAAGATGTTCTCCACCATCTCTCGCACTAGGATCAATCATCTTCGTGGTACCTTGAACACCACCAAGAAGAAAGGTCTTACAACTGCACAATATTTTGCAAAGATGCGTGAGATTTCTTCTGAGCTTGCTGCTGCGGGTAAACCTGTAGAAGAAGATGAGATGATTGGATATGCTCTCAATGGTCTTGATTCATCCTATAATGATCTTGTTTCCTCTGTTAATGGTAATCCTCTTACTACGTTTGATGAGCTCTACAGTCTAATCAATGCCCATGATCTGCGTCGTGACATGCTTGCCGAGGATGAGCACGAACCACCCTTTATTTCTTCTGCCAATGCTGCTGATCGTCAAGGCCATGATGATCGTCCACGTGGCAACCGTGGTCGGTCTCCAGATCGTCAAGGCAACCGCAACTACCGTGGTCGCTCTCCTGACCGTGGTGACCGTGGTGATCGTGGTGACTCACGTGGTTACCGCTATGGACGCCGTGATGGTGGGCAGAATCGCCGCTATGATGATGATGGTGGTCAGCGCCGTCGCTATGATGATGGTGGCCAGCGTCGCCGCTATGATGACGGCGGACAACGCCGCTATGATGATGGGGGTCAGAGTGGCCGCCGCTACTATGAAGATGGTGGCCGTCGTCATGATGATACCGGACGTCGCCGTGATGATGACACTCGTCAAGATACTGGAGGGCAAGGCCGGCGTCGTATTGTCGGTCGTGCTCCCACTCCATACATCGATATTACTTGTCAAATCTGCAAGATCCATGGTCACTCCGCCAGCGATTGTTGGTGGCGCAATGAGAATCACTCTGACAGTGATGATGATGATGATATGAAGAAAAATGACAAGGAGAAGGGTGCTCTGGTGTCCTACGGTGTTGACACAAATTGGTACACTGACACTGGTGCTACTCACCACCTCACTGGGGAACTTAGCAAACTCTCCGTCGCTGACAAGTACAAGGGAAGAGATCAAGTCCACACTGCAAATGGCAATGGTATGAATATTAGTCATATTGGAAATTCAGTTTTGCGTACCCAACATAATTCCTTACACCTCAAAAATATTCTTCATGTTCCTAGTGCTTCCAAAAATCTTTTATCCGTTCATAGACTTAGGGTGTGTTTGGTAGGTTGGGCCAACTGAGAGATTCCCACCTCATCCCACCATTTTCCACTTTCAGATGTTTGGTAGCCCGGCTCGGTCGATCTGGGCAGTGCCCACCTCAACCAAAAAAGGCCCCTCAGCCAGGCTGAGAAGAGAAGCCGAAATCGAGCTTCGCTCCTCAACCAGGCTGGGTTCGCCCGCAACAGTCGGCCCCCGCCCCCCCAGACCCCGACCCGCTCCCCTCTCTTCCTCTCATTTTTCCTTCTCACTTTCTCATCTCTCTGCTCCCGACGGCGCCCTACTCCGTTCCTCCGGCCGCACCGGCCCCGAAGAACCCCAACCTCAAGCCTGCAGCTCTCGCCGGCGCCTGCTCCTCCCTGGGTTCTACCGTCTAGCCTCCTCGCGTCTCCCGTCCTCCCGTCTCGCTGCAGAGGTCGCCAGATCTCCCGGCGGGACCAAGGCCGACGCCGCCCCCGGCGGCGGCGATGATCTCGCGGCCATGCGCGAGCAGTGCCGGAGCATGGAGGAGGCCATCGCCTTCCGTCGTGAGGCGCAGCTCGGCCTCGTCGGCTCCCTCCAGCACCTCATCCCGGACCTGGTCCCCTCCCTCGACCGCTCCCTCCGCCTCATCGCCGCCTTCAACGACCGCCCCTTCACCCCCACCCGAACCCCAACGCCGGCGACGCGCAGAACCCCAACCTCAAGCCTGCAGCTCTCACCGGCGCCTGCTCCTCCGGCCGGCTGACCGGCCGTCGAGCCGTCGAGCCACCAGGGACTTAGCCGGACTGGATTGCTTTTTGTCTTTATGTTGTCAAGGACCCGATTGCTTCATATTTCCTTGTTAAGGACTGGATTGCTTTTTATTTTTTGTTCAAGGACTTGATTGCTTTTTTCTGCTCTATTCAAGGACCTTTGTGTAAATATTTAGATTCCTAACTGAGACAAGCCACCAAACAACATCTCAGTGCAGCTTGTTTCAGCAAACCCAGCCTACCAAACAAGTGAAAAAATCTGATCCCAACTTGTCTGAGGAGAGCATGTATGAGGGGAGATAGGAACTCTGAGTTGATACAGGCTACCAAACACACCCTTACTCTTGACAATGATGTATTTCTTGAGTTTCACCCGTTTTTCTTTTTTATAAAGGACCGGGTCACAAGGAGAACTTTGTTTAAAGGTCCCTGCTATGGTGGCCTTTACCCATTAGTGCCTGTCACTTCTGGGGCTGACGAGGGGTTAACTCGACAAATGTCCTAGATGAAGGACTTAGGATCGGGGGAAGAGCAACGACTAGAGATTCCAGGATCGAGATTGGCACACGATGTACCCAGGTTCACGTCCCCGCGGTGGAGGATCGCTACATCCTGCTAGCAATCTAGTATATGATCATAATGGTGTTTACATGGTGCCGCCGTAGACGGAATATTGTATCTAGTCTATGTCTAATCTCTCTGTCTAATCTATCTTGTATCTCTAATATTGCTTGTCTATGATATTCGATGTCTATGAGATATCTTGAGTTGTCTGAGTTATGATATCCTCTAGGGGTGCCCCTGCCTGGCTTTATATATGCAACCAGACCAAGGTTTTACAAGAGTTCTAGTCGAATACGGATTTGAGTCTTCCTTCTTCTACTCCAAGTCAACTTGTCGAGTCCTTGTGCTTGTCCACTTCCTTAATGGGCCGGACCCGGTATACTAATCTGCGAGTACCTGAAGGGCATACCCTCGTCAGTAGCCCCCGAGACTCAATTCGAGTTGCAGACTCGGGTTGAGTCTCCAAACTTCAATCTTCAATTCTTCAAATCTTCGAGTTCTTCAATTCTTCGATTTCTTCAATCTTTGACTTCTTCAAACTTCGACTTCTTAAAAACTTTGATTTCTTCAATCTTCGACTTCTTCAAACTTTGATTTCTTCAATCTTCGACTTCATATATCTTCGGCTTCTTGAAATATGCTCTCCCGATGGGAGTAAATGTTGAGTCCATGGACTCGAAGATTTTCTTCCTCATTCTTCTCGAAATAATTTTTCATCTTCGACTTGATCAATACTTGAATTCTTCAGATCTTCAAATCTTCGACTTGGTCTTTCGACTTATCTTTTATTATAATGTCTCGCAAGGGGTTTTGATGAACAAGCCTGACAACTCTGATGGATCAAGAGGTCAGTTAACTGCCGGAACAGATACTTGCCACCTACTTCAAATTCAATCCCCTTGGACTTGAATTCGGGAAACCGGTCAAACCCATCCTTTTGCCGCATTTAGGACTTACAAAGAATGAGTCCCAGTGGTTCTCAGGGTACCCAGTGCGTCCACCAGGATTTTCTTCGCGTCGTAGACACGGATACATGCCAGCAGAGCGCATCCATGTGCGTATACCGGGCCACACATGACGGATCCCAGGGTCTTACCTTCATGATATATTTCAATCACGGCATTCAAGTTTTGTCGCGATGACGCAACTCGAGAATCATATGTCGCAGCCTTGTTTGACTGTTTCAATTCTAAAAATATTTGGGTTATTCAACCTTGATTGATATAAACTCCCTCCTGATGGTAGTAATGATGCTTTTCGAAATCTTGTTTCGTCTTCTTTGCTTCATTATTCATGAAAAAATATCGTTGGGTGCGCGCCCAGCGCTCCTGATGGGAGTAGCCCCCGAGGCTATGGTCGGATACTTGTAGTCGATCATAGGCTCCAATGTCTTCTTCTTCTTCTCTTCTTGTTCTTCTTGTCGAATTCTTTCTCGAAATTAACTTTCTATCGGGCGCGCGGCCAGCGCTCCCGATGGGAGTAGCCCCCGAGTCTATGTTCGGGTACTTCTAGCCGGGCATAGACTCAAGTTGCACTACTCGAAGAAGTTTGGCTCTTTGATGACTTTGATAAATTTGTCGACTCCTGCAGAAAATATGAATAATTGTGAAATACTTTGTCTCTCGAATAAATATTGCTTTTGCATATTGTAATGATGATGTAGTATGTAAAATAAAAACTCGATGTTTTTTGTGCAATTTTGTTGCTCATACGTAAGACCTTTTCGTTAGCCTGATGCACTTCACGGCTCGATCAGCTACTCAGGTCAGACGTAATTCGATGCTTTTCCGCATTTGAATTTCAAGATACTTGCTAAGCCTTTTTGTTAGCCTGACGCCCAAGATTTTGTGCCTTGCCAACCGTTAGTCGAGCTTCATGCGACTGTAAACTAAACTGACAAGTATTCGACAAGGAACGCCAGCTACTAGGGCTTTCGCAATTTTTCAAAGTCAATGATCTGCAAGTTGATTTTTTATGGCGGAGCCCCCGAGTGTCGGTTGCGGTGAAAGTAAATGATAATTGACCCTTGGAAGAGGAGAACTTAGCTTTTATCGGGTGCGGCGTGGTCGACGCGGCCGTAGTCGACGATGATGTAGTCGAGTTGTTGTCGTAGAATCATGATCACGATCGGAGGCGAAGTTGTTGTCGAGCCCCCGAGCGTTGTTGGGATTGTTGCGTTGCTTGCGAGTGCCGATGTCGACGAAATCGTAGATCTTGCTTATGAGCTTCCGCACTCAGGAGCGAGTTGATGTTGAGCCCCCAAGCGTGGCAAGCCGTAGTTGACGCCGCAGCCGACGATGTTGAAGACAAAGTAGTCGAAGTATTTTTCTCCGAATTATCCGAGCAGTCAGGCGACACGCCGTTGTAGTCAAAATATTTTTCTTCGAGTTGTCCGAACAGCTCGCATGTCACTCGTACGGCTGTACGTTCCCTTATTTTTTCCTTGATCTTGACTGAATACGTGCACACGCACGCACGTATAGCTGCTTTGACTTGCTTCATGAAGATTTGCTAGTTGTACGTGAAGAACTAGTAGCATCGATCAAACTCTTAGCTTCATGTGATGTGATCCTTGTTGACCAGTCTCATCTCCTCATCGTGTCTTGTACGCAACATGGCTTAGTGCTATGCTGACAGCTTCTTTTCTTTTCTTCGTTGTCTCGGTTTCGTAGACTCAGCGATCTGTCTAGCAATTGGGAACGGAGCCGGCGAATCGCTGGCTTGCACCGAACGGAAGCCGGTAAATCTTCAAAAGGCTTCAGATCTTGCAGGAGGTGGCGTCCAAATCCGATGATTTGGTTAGATGAATCTGGCTCCTGATTGATCGGGACTTGGGACTGCTGGAGCTGAATTGCCAACGATCAATTCGAGCTTGTTGATGTAGACGATTCGTTGATGTTGATCCATTGAAGCGATCTGGATGCTGCCGTTGGTAGCCGCAAAATTTGCTGATCTTGTCGACGGAAAAGTTGAAGGATCCCGCCCGGATAACAAAATCCAGTCGCCGCGATCCCCACGGTCGGCGCCAATTGACGAGGGGTTAACTCGACAAATGTCCTAGATGAAGGACTTAGGATCGGGAGAAGAGCAACGACTAGAGATTCCGGGATCGAGATTGGCACACGATGTACCCAGGTTCACGTCCCCGCGGTGGAGGATCGCTACATCCTGCTAGCAATCTAGTATATGATCATAATGGTGTTTACATGGTGCCGCCGTAGACGGAATATTGTATCTAGTCTATGTCTAATATCTCTGTCTAATCTATCTTGTATCTCTAATATTGCTTGTCTATGATATTCAATGTCTATGAGATATCTTGAGTTGTCTGAGTTATGATATCCTCTAGGGGCGCCCCTGCCTGGCTTTATATATGCAACCAGACCAAGGTTTTACAAGAGTTCTAGTCAAATACGGATTTGAGTCTTCCTTCTTCTACTCCAAGTCAACTTGTCGAGTCCTTGTGCTTGTCCACTTCCTTAATGGGCCGGACCCGGTATACTAATCTGCGAGTACCTGAAGGGCATACCCTCGTCAGGGGCGTCCAAGCATGCTTTCATCACAATAAAGCCATCTTCATCCACTTGGCATCGTCGTCTAGGGCATCCTTCGTCTTTTGTGGTGCATCAAGTCCTTAGGAAGAACAATATTTCTTTTACTCCAGAAATAAATCCATATGTCTGTGACTCTTGCCAATTGGCTAAAAGTCACCAGTTGCCATACCCTGTTTCCACTAGTGTTTCCACTGTTCCTTTGGAGCAGGTTTTCTCTGATGTATGGGGTCCAGCACCTGTTTCAGTAAACAAGCACTTATATTATGTAAGCTTCATTGATGATTATAGTAAATTTACTTGGATATATTTGCTCAAGAAGCGTTCTGATGTCTACCAAGTTTTTCTCAATTTTCAACAGCTTGTTGAGCGAAAATTTAATAGAAAAATCATCACTATGCAAACTGATTGGGGAGGTGAATATGAAAAACTCCACAGTTTCTTTCAAAAGGTGGGTATTACTCATCATGTTTCTTGCCCGCATGCACACCAACAAAATGGCTCTGCTGAGCGCAAACACTGTCATATCGTTGAAGTTGGTCTTTCTCTTCTTGCTCATGCATCCATGCCACTGAAATTTTGGGATGAAGCTTTTCTTACAGCCACTTGTCTCATTAATATGCTACCTAGCAAAGTGATTGATTTTGCTACTCCTGTTGAAAAACTTCTCCACACCAAACCAAATTATGACTCCCTTCGTATTTTTGGTTGTGCCTGTTGGCCTAATCTTAGACCTTACAACAAACGAAAACTTGCTTTTCGCTCCAAGCAATGTGTCTTTCTTGGTTATAGTCCTCGCCATAAAGGAGTCAAATGTCTAGATGTCAAGACTGGTCGAGTTTATATTTCTCGAGATGTTGTGTTTGATGAAAATGTCTTCCCTTTTGCATCTCTACATCCAAATGCTGGCCACATTCTTCGTCATGAACTTCATCTTTTACCACCTGATATTCCTTTACCACATGTTGGGGATGCACAAATTGATGATCCTATGACTATACCTATATTCTGTTGCTACTAATCCTACTCAGCATGCTGCAGAAACTACCAGTTCTCCTGATAGCTCTTCTGATGATGAAGACTTTGATACAAATCATGCTGAAAATGATGTTCAACCGGACAGTTCAGAAAACGACAATGCCAGCACGGAATCTGAAGTTGATCCCGCATCCTCCTCGGATCAGGCGCCTCCTAATCCCAATGCTGATGCACCGTCTCGGGATCCCCCGCCTGACATCTCTGTCGGGCAGCTGTCGCGTTCACACTCCCGCTCAGCCTCGCGTCGCTCCGCGTCCCCGGCGCCTACTGCCTTGCCTCGCTACACGTCCCCATCGCGGTCTGCTCCTGACACTGCCATCGTGTCGTCGCCTGATTCGTCCGATGCTGCTGCTCATAATTCAGGTAGTGGATCCTCTGTGCATGATTCACCACCACCCTCTCCTGTGGTTGTTGCAGCTTCTCCTCCGCGTGGGCGTACACGTCTCCAGTCAGGTATTCGCAAACAGAAAATTTATACTGATGGCACTGTTCGCTATGGGTTGCTCACTGCTACAGGTGAACCTACGTCTACTCAAGATGCTCTCAGTGATACACGATGGCGTAAAGCAATGGAGGAAGAATACGATGCTTTACTGAAGAATAAAACCTGGCATCTTGTGTCTCCTACTTCCAACAAGAATATAATTGACTGCAAATGGGTCTACAGAGTTAAAAAGCGTGCAGATGGCACTATTGATCGATACAAAGCTCGCCTTGTTGCAAAAGGCTTCAAACAAAGGTATGGCATTGACTATGAAGATACTTTTAGCCCAGTTGTTAAATCAGCCACCATTCGAGCAGTGTTAGCAGTCTCTGTCTCTAGAGGCTGGAGTTTAAGGCAGCTAGATGTCAAGAACGCGTTTCTACATGGTGTTCTGAACGAGCAGGTTTATATGCGTCAACCCCCTGGGTTTGAAGATCCAAGGTTTCCTCATCATATATGCAAACTTGACAAAGCCCTATATGGTCTAAAACAGGCACCTCGAGCATGGTTTGCTCGTCTTAGCTCTAAATTGATTGCTTTGGGGTTCATGCCTTCCAAGGCCGACACTTCTCTATTTTTATACCACAAGTCAGATATCACCATATTCTTGCTCATATATGTTGATGACATTATAGTAACAAGCTCCTCTGATCATGCTATTGTTGCTTTGCTCAAAGATCTCAATGTTGATTTTGCTATCAAGGATCTAGGTTCTTTACATTATTTCTTAGGCATTCAAGTGAAGAAAGTTTCTGATGGATTGATCCTCACTCAAGAAAAATATGCCTCAGATTTGCTACAAAAAGTTGGTATGTTGTCATGCAAAGGTGCACCTACACCCTTATCGTCTACAGAGTCTCTCTCTCTCTTATAGATGGCGAACCACTTGGTGTTGAGGATAGTACAAGATATCGAAGCATTGTTGGCGCTCTTCAATATCTCACTTTGACACGCCCAGACTTGTCCTTCTCTGTCAATAAGGTTTGTCAATACCTTCATGCTCCCACAACATCTCACTGGACAGCTGTTAAACGTGTACTTCGATATGTCAAGGACACTGTAAATGTTGGTACAACTTTTCAGCCATCGTCCTCCACTCGGTTGAGTGCTTTTTCAGATGCTGATTGGGCTGGCTGTCTAGATGACAGACGTTCTACTGGTGGTTTTGCAACTTTTATTGGTCCTAATCTTGTCTCCTGGAGTGCAAAGAAACAACCCACTGTCTCACGTTCCAGTACTGAAGCTGAATACAAATCTTTGGCTAATGCTACCACTGAGGCTATATGGCTTGAAGCATTACTTGCTGAACTTGGTGTTAAACTTCAAGGTCGACCATGTTTATGGTGTGATAATCTCGGTGCTACATACCTTTCAGCAAATCCAGTTTTTCATGCTCGCACCAAGCATATAGAAATTGATTTTCATTTTGTAAGAGAGAGGGTAGCTGATAAGAAACTGGTTATAAAGTTTATATCTAGCAAAGATCAGGTTGCTGATGGGTTTACCAAAGCATTACCTGTTAGAAATCTGCATGAATTTAGGCGTAATCTGAATCTTCGTCGAAGTTCGGATTAAGGGGGGCTGTTAACCTTTGTACACTTTACCTATATTATACGGTATAGTATACCGATAGTATACGTATATGTATTGCTACGGTGAGGGCTTTTCTCACCCTATATAACACGAAGCACGAGGCCCCAAAGGGCTATCGTTTCCGCCCCAATACTTGACAATGAGAATTATGGATCGGTCTCTCCTTGCACGTGTCCTGTAAATCAAATAAGTCTTTAAATTTTCAAACTTTGTGTAGACAAACCTGGGAGTGACACATATTACTACCTCTGTCCTAAAATAAGTGATGTGAATTCATCCAAATTTACATGTGTCTGGATATGTTTTAGTATATAGATAGATATATTTAAATCTAGACAAATCCACATCACTTATTGTTGGATGAAGAGAGTATAAGATTTAAAACTGGCCGCAGGCTGACACCGCCGCTGTTTCGGGGGCAAAACCACGGCATGAGCCAGTCATCCAGCACACACCGGCCGGCATGCGATCCATGGCCAGATGCTACACTACGGGAATGGCGCAGTACGCCGACGGCCAGCGTCTACGCCGACGGCCAAACATCGGTGCCGTCGGCGTAGGCCACAGGCCAGGCAGCCTACGAAATTGGCCGTCGGCGTAGAACTGCCGTCGGCGTAAGATAGCTACGCCGACGGCCTTCTCTACGCCGACGGCAATGCCCTCGGCATAGCTATTTTCCATTTTACCACATCAATCTTAGAAAAATCATAACTAAATCATTTTAATTCACAAAAATACAAATAATATATCAAAATTTGCAGAAAAATAAGATCTATTCATCTAAACCTTCCAAAATTTAGAACTAATTAATTTAATTTGTTAGGATTTTCAGTTTAAGGATTTAGGGTTTTGATTCAGCTGGAAGTCGGGAAAATTTGAACTAGAGCCGCATCATAGTTTGCCCATGATTTTTCTAAAAAATCATTTTCAGGTTCACAAGTAGAAGTTTTATCAGAGATCCATTAATAGTTCTATAAAATTCAACCCCTAGCTAAGAAGGTTTATACCCGCCGTTTTGACCGCATTTTAAATCAAGCCTAACAGATTCAAAAAAAATCAAAAAAATAGAAAACCTCCGCATTGTGTCATGTTATATGACCTAGTTATGAGGAAAAAATTAAACTTGGACTCTTGCAAATATTGTAGAAACCCCTTCTCAAATATGACCTATCATGTACTAAGTTTCATGGTTTTTAAGCCAGATGAGCTAGGTCATGACCCAAATCATGGAATAGTTTGTTCAAATGACCCCATATTGTGCACATATGTGCATATTGGGATGGAAAACAAAGTTCATATTGGGAGTTTTCATTTTCTATGCATCAAAAAATCAATTTCCAATTTCTAAGTGTCAAGATTGTGTTTTTTTGTGAAGGAAGTACTGAAAATACATTAAAAAATTATACCACCCTAATTTTCAACAATAGTAGGACACATTTTATGTATATATCACTATTTTTTGTGTGTATGAAGCTTTGCATTAAACTTTTATAAAAAAGACAAACTCTTACCGATTCAGCAGGAAGCGAGGTAAATTTGAACTACAACTGTATTATAGTTTTCCCATGATTTTTTCAAAAAATCATTTTCATGCTCACAAGTAGATGTTTAATCATAGATCCATAAATAGTTATGCAAAATTCAACCCCTAGCTAAGAAGGTTCATGCCCGCCATTTCGACCGCATTTTGAATCGAGCATAAGAAGTTCAAAAAAATTCAAAAAAATGTAAAGCCTTCACATTGTGTCATTTTAGGTTACCTAGTTGTGAGGAAAAATAATAAACTTGGACTATTGCAAATATTGTAGAAACCCCTTCTCAGAAATGACTTATCATGTACGAAGTTTCATGGCTTTCAAGCCACATGAGCTAGGTCATGATCCGAATCATAGAATAGTTTGTTCAAATGACTCCATATTGTGCACATATGTGCATATTGGGATGGCAAACAAAGTTCATATTGGGAGTTTTCATTTTCTATGCATCAAAAAATCAATTTCCATTTTCTAAGTGTCAAAATTGGGTTTTTTTGTGAAGGAAGTACTGAAAATACATTAAAAAACTAGACCACCATAATTTTAAACAATATTAGGACACATTTTATGTATATATTACCAATTATTTGTGTGTGTGAAGCTTTGCATTAACCTTCCATAAAAAAGGCAAACTCTTGCCAATTCAGCAGGAAGCGGGGTAAATTTGAACTACAGCTCTATCATGGTTTCCTCATGATTTTTTGAAAAAATTACTTTTAGATACACAACATGTTATTTTATTAGAGATACACAAAGAGTTTTGCAAAATTTGACCCCTAGCTAAGAAGATTCATGCCCGTCGTTTATCAACGGGATAAAGCGAGGGTTAACAGGGTAAAGCGGGGGTATGGCATAAGAAAACTATGTAAAACTTGTTTATCAACTGGACTCGTTAGTATTTGACATAAGAAGACTATGTGTGAAGGTTTTTCCTTTTTTTTGATTTTTTTGAATTATTTTTGATTTTTTCAATGTAAATCTCATTAGTTCGAGATATCACTCATGATACATTAAATTCAAAAACGAGCATAAGAAATTCAAAAATTAAATAAAACATAAAAACATTACATACGGATGTCATATTTGGATTCCTCTCATTTTTCTTATCAATTTAGACATATAATTTGACGAATTCCGATTTACAGATTTAAAGATATAAATTATTCAATATATTTATTAATTATTCATTTTTATTTACTTATTATATAGTTTGGAATTCAATATATTTATTACTTATTTATTGTTGTTTACTTAATATATAGTTTGGAAATTTAAAACTAATGACATGTGACATAGTGGTATAAGGGTTAATAAGATTGATATGGTAGTATTATCAACAAGGTATAATTTGTTTCGTGGACACTCATCCGGATGGAACAGAGAAGTTAAGCGTGCTGGAGGTGGAGTAGTGTGAGGATGGGTGACCGATCGGGAAGTTTGACCAAGACTTAAATTTGACCAAAGATTAAGCGTAATTAGCGTGAAAAATATTCTAATTGAGAGATTAACAAGTCAAACAATTCAAAGATTCAAAAAAAAATTCAAACTTTTAAAAAAAAAATTTAAACTATGCCGACGGGGCTACGCCGAGGGCAAAGCCGTCGGCATAGACTACGCCGAGGGCAGTAGCTACGCCGACGGTCAAATGGAGCTACGCCGAGGGGCATCTACGCCAAGGAGCTACGCCGAGGGCAGCCCTCGGCGTAGACTACGCCGACGGCAATTGAGTCTACGCCGAGGGCTATTGGCCGTCGGCTTATCTTCAAATTCCTGTAGTGCTAGGGGCGGTCCGACACGCCGCCCGAGCGCGGAGGCTAACGGCCTGCCACCCACTGTCGCGCGCTGCCGGAATCGCCCGTGAAGGCCGTGATCGTGATGACTGATGAGCCGACCGCGAGCTGTGTACGCTCTCGTCCGCTCGCGCCGTGCGGTCCCTGCGATCGATCGAGCTGCCGCTGCCCCGCACGTAGCTGGAGATCTATCAGCAGCTATGCTCAGCGGCAGGCCAGGCTTCGGCATGGCGTGCGTACGTACGAAATGAGAGCTTGGATCATGCGCGTACGTAAGGCATCTTCGTAGGATATATGCTGCAGCAGTGTAGGGTAACGAGATTCCATGCGTTTCCATCAAGCTGACAGTTGTAGCTCGTAATCTGCACGGACAAACAAGCATTTTGTTGTTTCTTGTCCTAATCATCCCCGTGAGACCTGATAGCTCATCCGAATCAAGGTTAATCCCCCCCCCCCCCCCCCCCCCCCCCCCTCAAATCGCTCCGGATAAGGATATTGAGGCCCACGATCTATCTACCTAGGCTAGATAATCTAGCCTGCAAGTATCCATCTATCATTCATCTATGTACTCACGAGCACGAACACACGCAACCCAGCGGCATGATTATTCCCATCGATCCAGTCCGTTGTTTGATCGCGCCGGTCGCCAGCGCATCACCACGTCGGCATGCAGCCGACCTGACCACCGGCCGACCGCGATAGCGACGCCGCTCCCACGGCTGTTCCGACGGCTCGAAAACGAAGGGGGCCGCCGGCCGGCCGCGCACGCGACGCGTCCACATCGCCAGCAAAGCTAATTGCGGCACCTACGCACTCGATCGCATCCATGATCCATCGATCGTAGCTCGCCGTGGCGGCGATCGAGTTCGCCAAGCGCCAAAGCCCAAAGGAATCTGGGACTTATTTCCGGCGCCGGAATGTTGCTCGCCGTGGCCGTGTAGGTGCCCGTGCCAACTTATAAAACGCACA
The DNA here is from genome assembly GCA_007115705.1 of Dactylis glomerata. NCBI lineage: Eukaryota > Viridiplantae > Streptophyta > Magnoliopsida > Poales > Poaceae > Dactylis > Dactylis glomerata. Next base: position 2,714,105 of record QXEO01000490.1, read on the forward strand.
CTGTCTTCCTTCAGCTCGGCGATTGGTTGCGAGACAGTCCTCGATCGACATGACGACTCATTTTCTATAGCTCCGTGTGGCCGCGAGATTTGCAGATTTCAGGCGATAACGACATACATTGACGGTAATTGGACGGCAGGCCTGCAAGCTTCTGCAACGGTGCTTACTTAAAAAACGGTGAGATTCCATTCCGTTTTCAGGTTTGCTTTGCCGTTTTCTGCGTGGTCCACCGTGGGCAGTGGGCACACCAAAACTAGCTGAGCTGGTTGTTGCCTAGCTAGGGAATAGTTGTCGCTTGGGTTTGTCACATCGAATTAAATTCCCAGGTTCCTTCTTCCGTGATCCCCCTCTAGTCCGGCGAAACCCTACAGTACTCCAATGTCGCCCCAGCAAGTAGCTACTGACAACGTTGCTTGCTATAGATAAGTGTGAGGGGTTTGTTCAAGCTATCTGGGAGAGCAAGCAAGCATATACTTGTGCAGCAACTTGGCATGGATCAGTTTGACGAGGAGTCGTTCTTGGACGAGCTCATGTCGCTGCCGCGGCCGGAGCAGGCGCCGGAGCCGGAGCCGGAGCCGTGGCAGGCGATGTACCCGGGCAGCAGCACGACGATGAGCGAACTCATCTTCCACGGCGGATATCAAGGCGCCTCCGGTCAGGCGAGGAACGGCTTGGACATCGCGCCGTTTCAAGAGCCCATGGCGCCGCCGCCGCTGCAGGCCGCGCCTCCGCGCCCGCACGAGGAGTTCAACTTCGACTACCTGAGCGAGGTGTGCAACCCGTACAGGGGCTTCGTCCCTGGGCCTGGGTTCGTCGGCGCGGCCGGCCAGACGCTCACTCATCCCTTCCACGACGCCATGGCGGAGGACGAGACGAGCGGTGATAAGCTGTTTCATGGTGGTGGGTCGACGTTCATCTTCGGAGGAGGAGGCGCTGGGGGGATGATGGTCAACGGCATGATCAAAGGCGACCCCGGCGACAACCCTAGGAGCAAGCTCAACGGCGGCGCTCCGTCCAAGAACCTCATGGCCGAGAGACGGCGGCGGAAGCGGCTCAACGATCGCCTCTCCATGCTCCGCTCCATCGTGCCCAAGATTAGCAAGGTAACACATTAATTGACATTGTTGTACGTGTTCCTGTGACCTAATTGATTCCTAGTTCCCTACTCTATGTAACGACGCGTGTGTATGTGAAATTGTGAATTATGGAGCATGAACATTAGTTAATGGCAGATGGACAGGACTTCGATCCTTGGGGACACCATAGACTACGTGAAGGAGCTCACGGAGCGGATCAAAACTCTCGAGGAGGAGATCGGCGCCGCGCCGGGGGAACTGAACCTGCTAAACACAAGGAAGAATTTATCCAGCGGTACCAACGACGAGATGATGCCGATGAGGAATTCCACCAAGGTACGCGCGTGCCTGAATACGCTCAGGTACAAATTGATCACACTACTGATTCTTATACATTGGCGGTGCACGCTTGCAGTTTGACGTCGAGAAGCGAGCCGGTGGCGGCATGAGGATCGAGGTCTGCTGCGCGGCGAACCCCGGGACGCTGCTCTCGGCAGTGAGCACGCTGGAGGTGCTGGGGCTGGAGATCGAGCAGTGTGTCGTGAGCTGTTTCAGTGACTTCGGCATGCAGGCCTCCTGCTCACAAGTAAGTGATGAATCTTGGGATTTAGTACATCTGAAACACTCCAAGACATGCTTGGCTAAAATTTCGGTTGATTTCTTGGTTGAATATATGTCCACTGTGCTAATGAAATTCGATTGTCAACGCGCGGTGTGGTATGTAGAATGAAGGGAAGAGGCAAGTAAGAACCGACGAGATCAAGCAGGCATTGTACAGGAGTGCCGGTTATGGAGGTAGGTGTATCTGAGCTAGCTAGGCAGCTAGCTAGAGATCGAGCCCGTCAGTTCATTAAGCATGCAGAACAATCTGTCTTTGCACATAGTACTATTTTGCATGGATTTCTCTTTGAGAAATATCTGCCTAAACTAATGTAGAGTTTTATCTGATTTTTTAGTAGTACTCCGAGTTAAGCTGCTTTGTGTAACCGGATTGTAATCGTTTGGCGTGTGTCTCTGTATGTGTGTGGTGCATGGCTGCATGTGTGGGGGATGAGTACTGGATTTGAGCGACATGAAAAGATACCATGTGTGTTGTTGTATTCGGTTGCACACTGTGATAGCTTCTTGTTTCTTCTGCAAGTTTAGCTGTTTCCTGACAAGAACGGCTCGTAAGATTTTGTCCTGGGCTATCTTATGGGCATATATGAACAAGCCCTGAAGAGTATCTGTCATACTATACACACAATTCAGATGGGGGAACATGCTTGTTGAATGGTCCACGAAAAAACATTAAGACATTATGTACATAAGGGGTGAAATCAGTATTTCATGCTCATGTCCGAAATGATACAAATGTAGACAAGCATCCATGAGTGGATGAATATCGACACCTGTATCGATATGTATGATGGAATGTTTAGTGAATTGGTGACTAAATAAATAGGACTAAAATTGGGTTTCACGTTTTCTCACAAAAGAAAGTGCAGTCCATGTCGAACAGTCTAAATGTATGCTAATATATAGGTCATTTTTCCTTGCAACTTCTGCTTTTGGGTATATGTAAGTGGACATATTAATTTAGCACCGTAAAATATAAATTATGGTTTTGTTCTAATTGGTGCATGTATGCCACCCTATCACCCCTTTTCTCCCTTAATCACCTAGTTTGATTCCAATAGAACAATATAACAAATAAAAAACTAACATGAACACGAGCAACAACAAAACTGAGAATAACTTTTATGGTGTATGAAGTCACCATCCCCATTTTTTCCTTTTGTATTTCATAAACACATAGAGAAAGTTATGCTAACTGATGTGCACAAACGTTCCACACGGTTATTTTTGTAAACAGGTAGATAACAAGAAAGTCTTATATGGTGATACATAAATTCTAAAACACAGATTGAAAATGTACTCATCTTTGATATGCTTTTGGACCCATCAACAATGGATGTTTTGTGTAGTAGTGATAGCTTGAGTAAAGTAGTGTGTTATGTAGAACCAAACAATGTTTGAGTAAGAGGTAGTTGTACCTCCAGCTACTAGAGATGAGACCATAATTTTAACCCTCTATGCATCCCAATGTGGTGAATTTATTACCTTTGGTGTTGATTTTTGAAATATGCCCTAGAGTAAATCATTTGATGATGATACTTTCCAATTTAACTTATAAATCATTTATGTTGTCCTTCAAAATCATCAATGATATGTATCATTAAAAGGACCCACAAGGGGGAGATGGGCCCCACCACACGGCTAGGAAGTCAGGCCACATGGTACCCCCTCTTCTCTCCCTCATGGTGTTCCTCATTGACTTCTTCTGACGATCTTCGTTTCCTTGAAAAAATCACGTGGTAAAAAGATTGGGTCTATTTGATGTGATGACGTCCAGAACCCAAAACTTAAAAATACGTAAAGTATGGTTTTCTGTTCTGCAGAGTTAAAACCAAAATAAAGAGGATTGTTTAGAAAATCCCCACAATCAATGAAAAACATGTCTAGGACTTCAATAAACTATCAAATATAATGGAATATAGTCTAATAAACTATAAAGTTCATGGATGCATTTTACATGCGTCGTCGGCCACGTAGGATACCGATGGGCGGGTTGCCGACTAGGGGCCCAGCCATTTCCCCCCTGCTAGGACATCTATATCCTACCCGAGGCCTGTTCCACCCCCCCCCCCCCCCCCCGTGAAATTGCCACCTCGGTTGCCAAAACCATCGCACCTGTATAGACGATGATAGTTTGGCCACACATGTCCCCGCCACTCGCTGATTGTCCGCCCCTCTCCCTGCCATTCTCGTTGCCCCATATCTCGCTACCCCATCTCGCGCGACCTCGCACACCAAGCATGCACGCAAGTTCAACTATTTACATTGGTAGGCTTCATTTCAGATGTTGCTCTTGGCGACATTCAATTTATTTATTGTTTTGTAGCTTGATTTGTAGATGATGGATAGAGATGAAAAGATGGTGATTCTTTTCATGCAAGAGGAAGAGAATGTTGACTCCGATAATGAATAGAACTTGACAATCCTCGTCACGCCCATATGTAAATCCAAGCATATGAGCTGAGAAGTGTCATTCCCTTTCGTGAATGTTCAAAATTAGGGAGAATGAAGGGTAGGGAAAGGAAGAGGATGGAGGGTCATGTCATGCCATATGCCGGTTAATTTTGCCGATAATGCATCGTGTACCTGCAAAAAAATTCAGCGTTGCTATAGGATGAACAAGGAGCTATTCATGAAGTTGCTGCAGGGGGTGAGGGATGAGAATTCCTATTTCATGATGAAAAAGTATGTCGTTAAAGTGTTTGGATTTATCATTAATTTAGATATGCACTGAGGTGATCAAGATCTTGCATTGGGTGCCCTTGACGATTCACATGACGAATACCTTCGTATGCCGGAGTCCACGACCATTGAGTCCATGTATCAGTTTTGCAAGCCAATGGTGGCAATGTGTGGGCTAGACGATTTGAGAGAACCCAATGAAGCGGAATCAACTTGTATCATGGCACCTAACGCTGCTAGAGGATTTCCTAGGATTCTAGAAAGCATCAATTGTATGCATTGGTCCTGGAAGAAATGTCCATTTGCATGGAATTGTTTGTACACAGGGTATCATGGATATTGTAGTGTGGTCCCTGAAGTTGTGGACAATCATGAGCTATGGATTTGGTATTCTTTCTTTGGCATGGCTGGGTCTCAAAAGGAAATTAACTGTTGGAATTTGGTTGTGGGCTATTTGCCCATGGCCCAATACAAATTCTGAAATTCTCTTGGCCCATTCATGCCTAGCAGGGGTGGCACCAAAGTTTAGTCCCACCTTGCTAGTTTGAGGGGAGTTGCACCAATATATATAGTGGAGTGTTCTACTACCTCCTAAAGTGAGAGAAGAGGAGAGACTTACACGCGCGCTCCTCCTCCTCCGCCGCCCGCCTCGCCTCACCTCGTCACGACGCGACGCGCGCGCGCGCCGCGGTTTGCGGAATTGTGCCTCAGTGCCGAGCTTACTTATCTTTTTGCTGTTCGGGAAAGTTACTGCACGAGTTATTTCTTTATTCAGCCGTTTCCGGTTTTTCCGGATCGGGGGCTGTTACTAACTCGGACGTGGGCTGCGGACCACGTCTTACCCGACCGGCGCTATATAAGCAGGCTTAGGCGCAAACCCTAAACACACTGTATCACATCTCGCCTCCAGAGCCTTGCGCCGCCGCTACACCTTCTCCATCCCCTCTTCCGGCATGCACCGGACGACGGGACAGTAGGCCTCCGGAACCCCGCCCCTTGTGAACCTGTACGGGTGAGGGGCGATCAGGTTTTTGGGGAGCGCTTTTGCGCGACTACTGACGGTATCACGTCGACCGACGACTCCTTCCCCGACGAGGACTTCTTCCCGGACATCAGCGCCCTCTACATCGACGACATGGCCGACGACGCTGGTGCCAATGCGAACGCCAACGCCAACGCGAACGCGAATCTGAACGCGAACGCGAACCCTCCTGCAGCACCGTATGCAATCTGCTCCTACCTATTTCAGTTTCTTGTACTAGCGTTTAGAGTAGATATGATCTGTTTATCTGTGTTAGATGTGATCTGTTCGTCTATTCTGCTAGTATGCATGATTAGGTTAATTCCTGCAATTATCCTCATACTTTATTATTGGTTATTTCGGATTAAATCTTATGGTAAAAGCTTATATCTTCAACAATCCAAAAACCTAATTATAGGCATTTGAGTCCAACTGGTTTGGCCGCGGCTACCAGGCCGCCTCCCTTTGATGGTGTCCATTATAAGAGATGGCGCACGAGAGCAGTTCTATGGTTGAAAAACCTAGGCTGCTATAGCGCCACTCTTGGCAGACCTGAGGGAGATCTTTCTCCTGCTCAGGGGGAAGCTTTTCAGAAAGTCGACACCATGTTTATGGGGGCTTTGTTCAACATTCTTGGTGACAACATTGTTGACACCTATATGTCATTTAATAATGGCAAGGATGCGTGGGATGCGCTGGAAGCCAAGTTTGGTGTTTCTGACGCTGGCACTGAGCTGTATATCATGGAGCAATTCTATGATTATAAGATGACTGATGACCGTCCCATTGTGGAGCAGGCTCATGAGATACAGTCTCTTGCCAAAGAACTCGAGCAGTTCAAGTGTACCTTACCGGACAAGTTCGTGGCTGGTGGCATTATTGCCAAGCTTCCTCCTTCATGGAGGAACTTTGCTACTTCTCTGAAACATAAGAGACAGGAGTTTTCCGTTTTGGATCTCATTGGTTCTCTTCATGTTGAGGAAAAGGCGAGAGCAAAGGATACACGTGTTCGAGGCTTTGATGGAAGTTCTAGTGCACATGTGGTGCAGAAGAATAACTTCCAGTCCCACAAGTCCAAGAATAAGAACAAGTTCGAGGGCAATGGAAAGTTTGACGGCAAGAACAAGGCCTCACAGACTACCAACTTCAAGAAGAAGACTGAGTATAAGAAGAAAGGATCCTGCCATGTGTGTGGTGATCCGAATCATTGGGCTCCTAGCTGCCCTAAACGCTTTGATAAGCGTTCACATGGAAACAGCGGCAATTCTGCCAATCCTGTTGTTGGTGATACCGATATGAAGGATGCTGGGTATGGTTTATTTCCTACTATCCTTTCAGTTTGTCATTCGCCTGAATGGTGGATAGACACCGGTGCCAATATACATGTATGTGCTGATATTTCCATGTTTTCTTCTTATCAGGTCGCACGGGCTGGCTCCGTGCTGATGGGAAATGGCTCACGTGCTTTTGTTCAAGGTGTTGGTACGGTAAATCTGAAGTTCACTTCGGGGAAGACCGTACAGCTGAAGAATGTGCAGCACGTTCCCTCCATCAATAAAAATCTCGTCAGCAGATCTCTTCTGTGTCGAGATGGTTTTAAGTTGGTGTTTGAGTCCAATAAAGTTGTAATATCTAAGTATGGACAATTTGTTGGGAAAGGCTATGAGTGCGGAGGCTTGTTCCGCCTTTCTTCGTCAGACTTATGCACTAAAGTTATTAATCATGTTTGCAATGATAATGAGTCCAATATTTGGCATTCACGACTTTGTCATATTAACTTTGGTTGCATGACGCGGCTAGCCAACATGAGTTTAATTCCGAAATTTACTAATGTCAAGGGCTCTAAGTGCCAAGTGTGCGTGCAAGCAAAGCAACCTCGCAAGTCTCATAAGACTGCGGAGGCAAGAGATTTGGCACCACTAGAGCTGATACATTCAGATCTTTGTGAGATGAATGGTGAGTTGACAAAAGGTGGAAAGAAATATTTCATGACATATGACTCCACCAGATACTGTTATGTGTATCTTCTGAAATCTAAAGATGAAGCTTTGAACTATTTAAAAATCTATAAAGCTGAAGCAGAAAATCAACTTGATCGAAAGATTAAGCGGCTTAGGTCCGATCGTGGTGGAGAGTTCTTTTCCAATGAATTTGATTCTTTTTGTGCAGAACATGGTATAATCCATGAGAGGACGCCTCCCTACTCGCCCCAATCTAACGGGGTGGCTGAAAGAAAGAACCGTACTCTAACTGATTTGGTTAACGCCATGTTAGACACTTCGGGTCTCTCCAAGGCATGGTGGGGGGAGGCGATCTTGACTGCGTGTCATGTCCTAAATCGGGTTCCCACTAAGAACAAAGAAATTACACCATTTGAGGAATGGGAAAAGAAAAGGTTAAAACTCTCTTACTTACGGACTTGGGGTTGTTTGGCAAAGGTAAACTTGCCAGTACCCAAGAAGCGAAAGCTTGGACCAAAAACTGTGGACTGTGTTCTTCTGGGATATGCGTTTCACAGCATTGGCTATAGATTTTTTATAGTAAAATCTGAAGTATCTGACATGCGTGTTGGTACTATTATGGAGTCGAATGATGCGACTTTCTTTGAGGACATCTTTCCAATGAAAGGTTCGTCTAGCTCATCAAATCAGGAGATGCCTAGTTCATCTAGTCAAGAATTATTTACAATTCCTGAACCCACCATTTCGATAGAACACTCTGATAATCCTGTGGAGGATAACAATAGAGCTCCTACTAGGAGTAAGAGACGAAGGACTGAAAAGACCTTTGGTGATGATTTTATTGTATACCTCGTGGATGACACTCCCACTTCTATTTCAGAAGCCTATGCATCTCAAGATGCTGACTACTGGAAAGAAGCCGTTCGCAGTGAGATGGATTCCATCTTGGCAAATGGAACTTGGGAAATTACTGATCGTCCTTATGGGTGCAAACCTGTAGGATGTAAGTGGGTGTTCAAGAAGAAGCTTAGACTTGACGGTACTATTGAGAAGTACAAGGCATGCCTTGTTGCTAAGGGTTATACCCAGAAAGAAGGCGAAGACTTCTTTGATACTTATTCACCTGTGGCCAGATTGACCACTATCCGAGTACTACTGTCCCTGGCTGCCTCGCATGGTCTTCTCGTTCATCAAATGGACGTTAAGACGGCTTTCCTAAATGGAGAGTTAGATGAGGAGATTTATATGGATCAGCCGGATGGATTTGTGGTAGGTGGTCAAGAAGGAAAGGTGTGTAAGTTGCTAAAGTCTTTGTATGGTCTTAAGCAAGCACCTAAGCAGTGGCATGAGAAGTTTGAAAGAACTTTAACTGCTGTAGGCTTTGTTGTTAACGAAGCTGACAAGTGTGTGTACTATCGCCATGGTGGGGGCCAAGGAGTCATCTTATGTCTGTATGTTGATGATATACTGATATTCGGGACCAGTCTTGATGTTATCAAGGAGGTCAAAGAATTTCTATCTCATTGTTTTGAGATGAAAGATCTAGGAGTGGCTGATGTGATCTTGAACATCAAGCTACTGAGAGATGACGATGGTGGGATAACACTGCTTCAATCTCACTATGTGGAAAATATCTTGAGTCGTTTTGGGTATAGCGACTGCAAGTCTTCTCCTACGCCATATGATCCTAGCATGTTGGTTCGAAAGAATCAGGGAGATCCTAAGGATGCTAAAGATCAGCTGAGATATTCTCAGATTATTGGCTCGCTTATGTAATTGGCCAGCGCTACGAGGCCTGACATCTCTTTTGCTGTTAGCAAGTTGAGTCGGTTTGTGTCAAATCATGGAGATGTTCATTGGCAGGCCCTTGAAAGGGTTTTGCGTTATTTGAGTGGCACTGCGAGCTATGGAGTTCACTACTCTGGGTATCCAAGGGTACTTGAAGGGTATAGTGACTCAAATTGGATTTCTGATGCTGATGAGACTAAGGCCACAAGTGGTTATGTGTTTACGCTTGGTGGTGGCGCTGTTTCCTGGAAGTCTTGCAAGCAGACCATCTTAACGAGGTCAACTATGGAAGCAGAACTCACAGCATTAGACACAGCCACTGTTGAAGTAGAGTGGCTTCGAGAGCTCTTGATGGACTTGCCTGTGGTTAAAAAACCTATACCCGCAATTCATATGAACTGTGATAATCAAACTGTGATCATCAAAGTAAACAGTTCTAAGGACAATATGAAGTCATCAAGACATGTGAAGAGGAGACTGAAATCTGTCAGGAAAATGAGAAACTCCGGAGTTATTGCGTTGGATTATATCCAAACATCTAAAAATCTGGCAGATCCCTTCACAAAGGGTCTATCACGCAATGTGATAGATAATGCATCGAGGGAGATGGGTTTGAGACCCACACTTTGAGTTGTCCACAGTGGTAACCCACTCTATGTGATCGGAGATCCCGTGAATTAGAGTTGGGAGACAAGCTGTTGGTCAGCTGAGAGGAGAGTATCCTTATATTATACTACCACTCCATATAGATGCAATACTCTCCTATTCTGCATGGCAGGTTGATATTTATCTTAATGTGTTCTGAGTGGCTTGTTTATAGCAAAGATGTTGCCCTACAGAACATATTTTGAAGAACACACCTATATGAGTCTGACTGTCAAACGTCGCAGTCTGTGGGAGTTGGGTGCTCCCTAATAAACTCATGAAAGGCCATGGAGTATGACGCATAAGCTCCAAACCGCGGGAAAGCCTTGCGGCAGCTTAGTATCGGTCTAGGCTTTGTGTGAAACTAGTGCGCACCAAACTTGTAGTTCAAGGCATAGTCCACTATTCAAGTTGCAATCTAGTGGAGCATGAAGTTCTGAGTGGAAGTTCAACTTAACAGTCTCCACCTCGTACCGATATATAAACAATGTTCTGGAATTATTTGATGTGATGTGATGAGATGTGCCAATGAGACTTTGTGGGGGATTGTTGGAATTTGGTTGTGGGCTATTTGCCCATGGCCCAATACAAATTCTGAAATTCTCTTGGCCCATTCATGCCTAGCAGGGGTGGCACCAAAGTTTAGTCCCACCTTGCTAGTTTGAGGGGAGTTGCACCAATATATATAGTGGAGTGTTCTACTACCTCCTAAAGTGAGAGAAGAGGAGAGACTTACACGCGCGCTCCTCCTCCTCCGCCGCCCGCCTCGCCTCGCCTCGTCACGACGCGCGCGTGCGCCGCGGTTTGCGGAATTGTGCCTCGGTGCCGAGCTTACTTATCTTTTTGCTGTTCGGGAAAGTTACTGCACGAGTTATTTCTTTATTCAGCCGTTTCCGGTTTTTCCGGATCGTGGGTTATTACTAACTCGGACGTGGGCTGCGGCCCACGTCTTACCCGACCGGCGCTATATAAGCAGGCTTAGGCGCAAACCCTAAACACACCGTATCACATCTCGCCTCCAGAGCCTTGCGCCGCCGCTACACCCTCTCCATCCCCTCTTCCGGCGTGCACCGGACGACGGGACAGTAGGCCTCCGGAACCCCGCCTCTTGTGAACCTGTACGGGTGAGGGGCGATCAGGTTTTTGGGGAGCGCTTCTGCGCGACTACTGACGGCATCACGTCGACCGACGACTCCTTCCCCGACGAGGACTTCTTCCCGGACATCAGCGCCCTCTACATCGACGACATGGCCGACGACGCTGGTGCCAACGCGAACGCGAACGCGAATCTGAACGCGAACGCGAACCCTCCTGCAGCACCGTATGCAATCTGCTCCTACCTATTTTAGTTTCTTGTACTAGCGTTTGGAGTAGATATGATCTGTTTATCTGTGTTAGATGTGATCTGTTCGTCTATTCTGCTAGTATGCATGATTAGGTTAATTCCTGCTGACAAGGGTATAGCTAATAGAGCCCGTTAGTTGAGTACCCCTGAGGCCCGTTGTGCTAGGCCCAACTGTAATGATAGTCGAATACGAGTTATTACCGTATGTCGATAATTGTAATCTGTATCGGACCCTACCCGATCCTCGAGACCTGGCCACCTATATATAGGGGCCAGGAGGGGACGGTGTAGGGCAGATTGAAAGCAAGCCAGGTTGAACACCCAAGTTTACTTTCGATACACACCTATTTCGACTAACTTTACCTTCGAGTTCATCCGACGCCCTATCTCCCCGATCCTAAGTCCTTCATCTAGGACATTTGTCGAGTTAACCCTCATCAATTGGCGCCGACCGTGGGGACTCTGGGCGTTGGGATCATGAATTCGACGGCTTTTTCGCTTCTAGCCAACAGCAGATCAGAACTCGACGAAAATCAAGAGATGGAGTTGACAATTGGAAGTTTGAGCATTCTCATCGGGCCATCTGGTTCATCCCGCCTTTCGGATTCGACGAAACCAGATCCGTCGGCAGGCAAGCCTGAAACAGAGGAAACATTGGAGTCATCAGAAGGCTCTTCCAGTGAGGTAAACTCGCCGGTCAGCTTAGAAAAAGCATCAATCGCAGAAGGCAACGAAATTCAGGAAAATTTCGACTCAGAAGAAAAAGCGTGTCAGACGCACAGCAACGCAAAGGATTTCGCCGTAGGAAGCAGCGGCGTCTCCAAGGTACATCAGTTATGCGTCATCATCACTGAAGCAGAAGAAGGAGACAACAGCGAAGGAAGTAAAAAGGTCGACAGGCAAGTCGACAAAGTGAAGGATCACAACAAAAAGGAAAAAGAGAAAATCCATGTCTCGGCTGGTGAATGGAGAATGATCAAATCAGCCATTAATCATGGTACAGAAGTACCCGAAGGATCGAGAAGAGAAGTTCTAATGGGATATCAGTATGCATTATACCAACACAAGAAGAAACTAAGGGAGGAAAGAGACACGATGTTTCAAGACAACAACAGTATATCAAGGGAGGAATACTGGGAAGACTATAGTGAAGATTCAGAATATAGCAGAGAAAGGCGCGGAGATCCAAAACATAACAGGGGGGCGGCAGCACGCGACAGAGAAGAAGGGTACTCGAGGAGCCCCACCCCACAGCTAGAAGAGGAGGAAGATGACCTGATACAAAAAACGCCAGAGGCGGCATTGGCAGCAGCACAAGCATATTTACTAGCCACAAGACCGAAGCATGGAGACCCGCGAGAAGATATGCACCGAGCCGCGATACGAAGCCTCGGAATAGTAGAAGGTAAGATCAGGGAACAAGGCCCAGAGATAAAGTCGACAAGTCACAAGGAGAAGTTCAGATACAATCGCGCAGACTACGACTACGGCGAGTCATCAGAAGAGGAAAAGCAGCAGAAAAAGAAAGAAGATGCAAGAAGTATAATAGCACAAGCTCGAGTAAATAAATCGCGACATGCTTGGAGGGAAGAAAATTATGAAGACGACGATAAAGATATGGGTGCGTTATGCTTTACCCGCAGGGTTCGCAAAACGCGGGTACCCAAAGGATTTAAACTACCACACGACCAGAATAAATACGACGGGTCACAGGAACCCACCTTATGGTTATCAGATTATCTACAGGCAGTGCAGATACTAGGGGGAACAAAGGCGACTGCAATGCAAAGTTTGCAGCTGCACCTCACCGGCGCCGCCCGGTCCTGGTTGAACACCCTACCCGACGAATCCATTGGAAGCTGGGGGGAACTCGAAAGTCAATTCACAAGAAATTTTCGTTCCACCTACAAACGCCCAGCATCACTAGAAGAAGTTAAAGCATGTGTGCAGAAGAAAGGCGAAACGCTACGTTCTTATATACAACGCTGGAGTACAATCAAAAATTCAGCAGAGGACGTCTCTGACGAACGAGCAATAGACGCCTTTTCGGAAGGGCTTCATCGCTCAGATCTGGTGGAAGAAATAGGAAGAACAAGACCTACGACGGTAGCTGAGCTAATGGAACAAGCCACCAAATTCGCTGATGGAGAGGACGCGTATAACAATAAAAGAGGACGTTCGCCAGAAGTCGACAGAATAAGTCGACAGAGGAGACGACACCGCAGCGGGGGTAACCAAGGAAGGCGAAATCAGGTAGCCGCGGGTTATACACTAGAAGAAGAGGAAGGCTATGAAAGTAGGAAATTTCAGGCGAAAGGAGAAGAGAAACCAAGATACTCGGGTCCTTCGGCCGAGGATATGCTATACGGACCTTGTCGAATCCACTACGCGTATCTCGACGGGAAAAGGGTCTCAAATCACCAGATGAAGGATTGCAGAACATTCCTAAGGTTGCAAGGCGCCATGGGCTCAAGCCAAGAAGGAAGGGAAGGAGAAAGACGTAGAAGTCAAGGATATCAAATGCAAAGACTAGCAAAGCACCTAGAGTCAAAAGTATACATATCAGCCATGATTCAACCGGTACCCAAGTCAAAGAAAGAGCGAAAGAGCATATCTAGGCAAGTAAACCTAGCAATATCATCGCCACCAGCTACCACAGAGTACCTACGGTGGTCAGAGCAACCAGTCAAGTTCAGTAGAGCGGACCACCCAAAGAAAGTTCCCAGGCCGGGACACTCGCCTATGGTGCTAAAAGCGCAAATATGAGGGTACGACATCGGAAGAGTGTTCATGGATGCAGGGAGCGGCATAAACTTAATATATGCTAGAACACTAAAGGCAATGTGCATCTCACTGGCGATTCTGAAGCCAACAGATTGCTCTTTCCACGGAATAGTACCAGGAGCACCAAACTACCCTTTGGGAAGGATAGAACTCGATGTCTGCTTCGGCAGCAGCGAAAATTATAGAAGAGAGAAGCTGGAGTTCGAAGTCATGGACTGGCCATCACAATATCATGCAATCCTGGGGCGCCCAGCATTTGCAAAATTCATGGCAGTACCACACTACGCGTATCTCACATTAAAAATTCCAGGGCCCAAAGGAACAATTACGGTACAAGGGAGCTTTGAAGTAGCCAACACATGCGACAGAGAATTCAACAGGATGGCGCAAACTTTCGGCATGACAGCAGAATATGAGAGGTTGAAAGGAGAAACGGATCATAATGTGCTACCCGGCGTTGGACGATCCCTACCAGATAAGGCTTTCGACACAACGCAGGACTCGAAGAAAATTCAGGTCCACCCTATGGATCCAAATAAGACAACATCAATTGCGGTGAACTTGGATCCCGCATAGGAAGGCGCGCTCGTCGAGTTCCTCCGTGAGCGCTGGGAAATCTTCGCCTGGTGTCCATCGGACATGCCAGGGGTTCCCAGGGAACTCGTCGAGCACGCACTAAATGTAGATCCCAAGGCAAAACCAGTCAAGCAACCATTGAGGCGATTTGATGAACCTAAAAGGAAGGCGATAGCGTCAGAATTGCACAGGCTAGAAAATGTCGGATTTATCAGAGAAATCAAAACTTCGAGTTGGGTATCAAACCCAGTCATAGTACCCAAGAAGAATACAGACGTGCAAAGAGTGTGTGTCGACTATACATCTCTCAATAAGCACTGTCCAAAGGATCCCTTCCCTCTACCCCGCATCGATCAGATAATCGATTCCACAGCGGGATGTGCAAGGCTTTCATTTTTGGACGCATATTCTGGTTACAATCAGATCAAATTGAAGAAAGAGGACGAAGAAAAAACGGCCTTCATCACACCATACGGAGTATTTTGCTACCAGGTAATGCCTTTCGGCCTAAAAAATGCAGGAGCAACTTATCAGCGGATGATGCAAAACTGCCTCGGAAGCCAAATAGGATGCAATATCCAAGTCTACATTGATGATGTAGTCATCACAACAAGAGAAGAGAAATCCTTAATCGGCGACTTGGCGGAAACCTTCGACAACCTGAATAAATACAAGCTTAAGCTGAACCCGACAAAGTGTTCCTTCGGAGTGTCAGCAGGGCAACTTTTGGGGTTCTTGGTATCAGCACGAGGAATAGAGGCAAATCCAGAGAAGATTCAAGCAATTCTAACAATGGGGAAACCCACGAAACTCCACGACGTACAGAAGTTGGCAGGACGTGTCGCGGCGCTAAGTCGCTTCGTTGCTCGACTAGGGGAGAAGGCGCTTCCTTTTTATACACTTATGAAGAAGTCAGACGATAAATTCGAGTGGACAGAAGAAGCAGACGCAGCGTTTGCACAATTGAAAAAAGTGCTTTCCACGCCACCAGTGCTGGTCGCACCAAAAGAGAAAGAGCCACTGTTGTTGTACATCGCCGCAACCCATCAGGTGGTGAGTACAACTCTAGTAGTCGAACGAAGCGAAGAAGGAAAAGCTCATGGCGTCCAGAGGCCGGTATACTTCATCAGTGAAGTGCTATCTCCAACAAAACAGAGGTACCCGCATTATCAGAAGTTGGCATACAGTGTCTTCACAACCGCACGTAAACTACGACAGTATTTTGCGGTGCACCCAATTATAGTGGTCAATGAAGCGCCACTATCGAGTATATTGAACAACCCTCTAGCAACAGGGCGTGTCTCTTTGTGGGGAATCGAGTTATCTCCCATGGACATCACGTACGAAAAAAGGAAGGCAATCAAGTCGCAAGTCTTGCCAGATTTTACAGCTGAGTGGCTCGAGCTGCAAAGCACGGGACCACCAGATTTATCGAGTACTTGGACAATGTACTTCGACGGTTCTAAGAGAGTCCAAGGCGCAGGCGCAGGAGTAGTATTGATATCACCTCATGGAGACAAATTAAAGTATGTCTTAAGAATGAGCTTTCCATAGGCTTCCAACAACGAAGCGGAGTACGAGGCTCTGTTACATGGAATGAAAATGGCTAAAGCATGTGGAGCAACTCGCATAAAAATATTTGGAGATTCCAACCTTGTTGTTCAGCAAGTCATGAACAGATGTGATACAATCAATGACAACATGATGGCTTACAAAAATTTGTACCATTACCTAGAAGGAACGTTCGATGGGTGCGAAGTCTCGCACGTAAGCAGGAACAGTAATGAAGAAGCCGACAATTTAGCAAATATCGGGTCACAGTGTTTACCTGTGCCGTCCGGAGTATTTTGGGAGGAAATAGCGGAAAGATCAATAAAAAGTGGAAAAAGTTCGACTACTACAGCAGGCTCAGGGGCTACATCAGAACCAGAGGAGATCATGATGATAGAAGAAACATGGATGCAGCCATATCTTGCGTACATGATAAATAAAAAACTACCAGAAGATGCAGTGGAGGCTAAGAGGATAACTCGAAGATCAAAAGCGTTTGTCGTGTTGGAGGGGAAACTATACAAAAGAAGTATTACCGGCGTTTTACAGCGTTGTGTAACGCCCCAGGAAGGGCAAGCAATCCTGAGGGACATACATGGCGGGGTATGTGGCCATCATGCTAGCAGCAGAGCAATAGCGGCAAAAGCTTTCCGAGCAGGATTCTATTGGGTAACAGCCATCGAAGACGCAAAAGATATAGTTCGAAAGTGTGAAGCATGTCAAAGGTTTGCATCTAGACCGCATGCACCTGCAGCGGAGCTACAAACAATACCATTATCTTGGCCCTTCGCACAATGGGGCCTCGACATGGTGGGAAAATTGCACAAATCGTGGCCAGGAGGGCATGTCTACATGCTAGTGGCAGTCGATAAATTCACCAAATGGGTAGAAGCGGCCCCAGTAACAACTCAAGATTCTACAGCAGCAATCAGCTTCATCAAGTCAATAGTTTTCTGTTTTGGCGTACCATACAGCATCATAACAGACAACGGGACAAACTTCACTTCAAAGGAATTCAAGAGTTACTGCGAAGGATTGGGGATCAAGCTAAAATTCGCATCTGTGGCACACCCGAAGACAAACGGGCAAGTCGAAAAAGCCAATGGTTTAATATGTAGTGGAATAAAAAAGAGGCTCTTAGCACCTCTTGAGAAAGCCAAGAGCGCTTGGGTAGAAGAATTGCCCTCCGTTCTTTGGAGTCTAAGGGGGTGTTTGTTTGGGCTTTTTCTAGCTTTCCATTGGAAAAAGCCAACAAACTGAAACAAAGGGGTAGCTTTGAGAGCTGGCTTTTGCCAAAGCCAAAGCCGCAGTAGACAGAGATAGCGAAGCACCTCAAGAGGTGCTTCCCGCAGCTTCCTCATTAACAGCCGAAACGTTTTGTGTACATGCCCATTTCGTTTGCAATATTTATGGTGGATTGCCACCGCTGAACCAAATCGCCAGATTCCTCGCCAGCGTCCGCTCGCGCAAGGTTGGCCGCGCCAACATCTGACCCGACCACGTCCCCGCCACCAGACGCCCTCGTCGACCGACCTCAAATCTGCCCGCAATCTGATGTACTGCTGACGCACAGGGAGGCCCCCGGCTAGGAGGTTGCTGTCTGTACGGGCCTGTGTGATGCTTGCCTGCTTGCTACTCCATGTTGCTGCTATTGATTGTGTGACACGGTGTTTGTCTTTTCTGACGATGCCTGGTACTAGCTGATAGCTGATGTCTATATATTTTCTTAAACGTGAACACAACTCGCATGCATAACTCAATACTACTTTTGATTGCGTGTGTTTGATAAAACGGCAACACCAAACTCTTGGTATGGAATACATTAATACACTTAAGTCAGCAATCATGAGGGCATTTCAGACAATTCATCAACACACAGCCAGCCAGCCAGATAACTAGCCAAACGGTTCAACTCAGAACAGCAGCTTTCCCTGCACAGCAGCTTTCTCTGCACAGCAGCTTTCCCTGCACAGCCAGCCAGCCACAGCCCAAACAAACAGGCCCTAAGAACTACTCCTAATGCAGCAACTCAAGAAACTCCTTTTTTCCTGGTCCATGGCGCCGAAGCCGTGCTTCCAGTCGAAGTGACGCACGAGGCTCCAAGAGTGACAGCGTATGACGAGACAACGTCAACAGAGGCATTGCAAGATGATGTCGATGCACTGGATGAAGCAAGGGACAAAGCATTAGAAAGGGCTACGCAATATCAACAAAGTCTACGAAACTACCATAGTAGTCGAGTTCGTCCACGATCCTTCGTGGTGGGAGACCTTGTTTTGCGACTCAGGCAAGACAGCCACGGCAAATTGGAGTCTCCTTGGGTGGGACCTTACATCGTCACCGAAGTAATACCAGGAGGAGCATATCGACTACAAGACAAGAAGACTGGGAAGGACGAGAGCAACCCGTGGAACGCAGAACAGCTACGACGTTTTTACGCGTAGACTACATATAGTGGTATCAATAAATTCGAGTTAGCCTTCTGAATCCAGAACATGGGGCCATAGGTCGGGTTCTTTGGGTTGAACTCGACGAAATTGTACAAATATTTGTTACTTCTCCGCTCGGGGGCTTCAACCCCTGGGTCGTACGAAAAGAGTCATTATCGCAAGATTGGAGGTTTTCTTTCATTATAAGGTTGTTTAAACAACCCGATAAATACTGAGGGAACTTGGTTCATAAAAAGAACCCGATATTATTCCTACATTTTTTGGTTCGCAAAGAACCCGATATATGGAAAGCATACCTCAGAACATGACTTGTTCTCATGGTACTATCAAAAGGCATCGACGCAAAGTACGAATATGCATTACAAATATCATTGCAGGAAAGACATTATAAAACGAAATTACATATCCTACTGGAACTAGACTTCAGCTTCATATTTCTTCTGGCACTGGGTGCCATCGTAGATCTTCACGTCAAACTTCGACGTCCCGATGTGGAAGTCGAAGGCCATGAAGAAGCCTTGATGGATGTCGTGGTCTTCTGCAAATTGCGACCAGCCGCCCCTGAAGTACTGCTCGCCGTTGCCATCATACCACACCTCCACCTCATACGGGATACCACTGCCAGATTGCTCGCGAAGAACAGCTTCTCGCAGTTCGCGCCCATCCATAAACTTGGTAAAATTCAGCGGCAGGCACTGAATCTCACGACACTGCGCCATGGCAATGCAGAAAAAGGAGAAGACTTGAGGAGAAGCAGCGGGAGCGGCAGGAGCAGCAGGACCTGGAGCGGCGCCAGTCACCTTGGGCTTGTTCCTGCTACCAGGTGGACGGCCGGGACGACGCTTAGCTGGAGCGTCCGATGAAGTTCCAGCGGCGGCCAGAGTGGTATTGCTCTTGTTCTTGCTGCCACGCGGGCGACCCCGACCTCGTGGCGCCGTTGGGGATCCAAGGTTTAGACGAGAACTTTCAGCATCTGCCATGAGGGACAAACCTCGGAAAACCCTAGATCAAGAAAAGAAGACGATGCGGCGGAGGAAGATATCTGATTAGGGTTTTTGCCTTTACAAGATGGTGTTTTATTTATAAGCACGTGTTATTGGGCCCCCGTGCTACAGCACAGCCCATAAACATATTTTACAGCAGGAGTTAAATTCTGCGTACAGCAGACGATAATATCAAAGAAAAACAAGAAAAGGAGACTCTGGTTGCACGATATGAAAACCTCGACTTGGACTCGGGGGCTCGCCAAGTAGTAAGATGTCAACAAAAGAAAGAAGAGCTGAACTTTGAGCCTATGCTTGACTACAAGTCGCCAAACATAGCCTCGGGGGCTACTCCCATCGGGAGCGCTGAGCGCGCACCCGATAGAGATGAAGGTAATCAATATTGGAGATGCGGAAGGATAAGCATAGAACCTTCGACTACATAGTCGACAAAACGAAGAGAGATTACTCCCATCGGGAGCGAAGAAGATTAATTTAAAATCCGAAATTCTATGGTTTTATCAGTCAAAAATTTGGCTGCGAATATGAGATTCTCGAGTTGCGTTATCGCAACGAAACTCGAATGCCGCGGCTTGTCGCGAAGGTAAGACCCCAGGATCCGTCCTGTGTGGCCTGGTATACGCACATGGATGCGCTCTGCTGGTATGTATCCGTGTCTACGACGCGAAGAAAATCCTGGTGGACGCACTGGGTACCCTGAGAACCACTGGGATTCATTTTTTGTAAGTCCTAAATGAGGCAAGAGAGTGAGTTTGACCGGTATCCCGAATTCAAGTCCAAGGGGATTGAATTTGAAGTAGGTGACAAGTATCTGTTCCGGCAGTTAACTGATCTCTTGATCCGTCAGAGTTGTCAGGCTTGATCATCAAAACCCCTTGCGAGCAGAGTATTATCATGAAATATAAGTCGAAAGACCAAGTCGAAGATTTGAAGATATGAAGAATTGATCAAGTCAAAGATTTGAAGATTAGAGATTCAACCTGAATCTGCAATTCTGGTAGAATCTCAGGGGCTACTGACAAGGGTATAGCTAATAGAGCCCGTTAGTTGAGTACCCCTGAGGCCCGTTGTGCTAGGCCCAACTGTAATGATAGTCGAATACGAGTTATTACCGTATGTCGATAATTGTAATCTGTATCGGACCCTACCCGATCCTCGAGACCTGGCCACCTATATATAGGGGCCAGGAGGGGACGGTGTAGGGCAGATTGAAAGCAAGCCAGGTTGAACACCCAAGTTTACTTTCGATACACACCTATTTCGACTAACTTTACCTTCGAGTTCATCCGACGCCCTATCTCCCCGATCCTAAGTCCTTCATCTAGGACATTTGTCGAGTTAACCCTCGTCACCTGCAATTATCCTCATACTTTATTATTGGTTATTTCGGATTAAATCTTATGGTAAATTGCTTATATCTTCAACATTAACATGATATAGTGTTCCCCGGTTTTTGCGGGACTTGTTGAAGGCCACGTTCCAGAGTGCAACTACAATATCAGTGGCCACCAATGTACCAAGTTGTACTACCTAGCCTATCCTCGATGGTCAACATTTGTGAAGAAAATCTCCTATTCCCAAGGCTAGAAGAAATCTCACTTTGCTTCCCATTAGGAATCTTGTAGAAAGGATGTCGAGCGAGCATTTTGTATGCTCCAATTTCGTTTTGCTATTGTCCGGTACCTTGCTCTTGCCTGGTTACAAGAGAAAATGTGGGAGGTAATGCATGCTTGTGTAATCATGCACAACATGATCATCGAGAGTGAGCGTGATAATCCTGCAGCAAGGGATGATCACCCATATGATCAACAAGGTCTTCTAGCCGTTGTTGATCACCAACTGCCTTCAGAGTTATGCTGATTTTCTTGCCATGTACTAGGAAGCTATGATGAAGTAGTTCACCATAAGTTTCAGAATGATCTCGCAAAGCATATGTGGGTGATTAAGGAAGACACAGTGGCTTGATTAATGTTGCTTCTTACTAATTTTTATTTGTCTTGATTTGTATGAATTATTGTATAATTATGGATGAGACTATGTGTGTTCTATTTTTATTTCCAAATTATAAACAAATGAATCAAAACGCGTTTTAGGGCGGCCAAATTGAGGCTGCGACTGGGGAGAGACGGGCCCTAAACAGGATCACGCGTTCTGGCACCTCCAAACACCTGATCCAGCGTGCATGCCAGACGACGTTTGGAGTGGAGATGGTCTTAGAGGATTGTCACCCTAAACCGCCCTCTGTTCTTTCCGGCGCCGGACTGTGTGGCTCGCTCCCTGTAACTTAGTAAGTATGGGGTGCCCGTGCCAACTCTCCCCTGCATGTATATAGAACGAACACCGAACTCCTTTCGCGATTGGCTGCCGAGACCTCGATCGCCGCCGGCGACAACAGCCCCGTGGACGCGCGCGAGACTGCAAATTAGGGTGAAAACGACATACATGGACGATAATTGTGAGCATGGTGCCAACGGGACTCTTAAAAAAACGGAGAGATTCCATTCCATTTCTGAGGCTGCTTTGCCATTTTCTGCGTGACCATATATACCATACCAAAACAAGTTGTTGCCAAGGAATAATTGTCCTTTGGGTTTAGGACCCCGCGTTTAGCTCCCAGGTAGCTAAGCTAGCTAGGTCGCTTCCGTGAGACCGTGACCTCGATCGTCCTGCACATCAAGTTGGGCGCCGCATTGCTTGCTAGTTGCTACTCCTAGTTAGTATAAGCGTCAGGGGTCTGCACTGCAGCAAGCTAGGAGAACAAATCAAGCGAGCATCTTTCTAGGTGTTACTAGATCCCAGTACTTCTTCCCCGTCATGGATCATCTTGACGACGAGTCGTTCTTGGACGCGCTCATGTCGCTTCGGGGGGAAGCGGTGCCGCAAGCGCCGGCCACCACGAGGGCGCCGTGGCAAGCGTACCCGTCGCCGGCTGGCGGCGTGATGGCGAGCGACCTCCTCTTCTACGGCGGCGAGGGCGCCCCCGAAGCGAGGATCCACGACGTGTCGGCGCCGTTCCAGGGCCTGCTTGCCCCCGTGCCGCCGGCCGCCCCTCCGCACCCGCGCGCGCAAGACGAGTTCAACTTCGACTGTTTGAGCGAAGTGTGTAATCCTTACAGGAGCTGCGTCGGCGGTGTCCCTGCGGTCGTCGGCGCGGCCGACCAGGCGTTTGCTCATCCCCTACACGACGCCATGGAGGAGGACGAGACGAGCGGCGATAAGCTGCATCACGGTGGTGTGTCGTCGTCCTTCCCGACGGTGTTCATGTTCGGAGGAGGAGGTGCCGGCGAGCTGACCGGCATGAGGGGCGTCTCATCGGGCGCCAACCCTAGGAGCAGGCAGCTCCATGGCGTCGGTCCGTCGAAGAACCTCATGGCCGAGAGGCGGCGGCGGAAGCGGCTCAACGACCGCCTCGCCATGCTCCGCTCCATCGTGCCCAAGATTAGCAAGGTGCGTGTGAACTAATGATACGTTGTTGATTGTCTCCTGCGAGACTGAACTGTCCTGACCTAATTAGTCAAGCTGCCAAGCTTCTTGATTTCTGCCGATCGATCGATGTCTGATTCATCGGGCTGCAGATGGATAGGACTTCGATCCTTGGGGACACCATAGACTACGTGAAGGAGCTCACGGAGCGTATCAAAACCCTCGAGGAGGAGATCGGCGCCACGCCGGAGGAGCTGAACCTTCTGAACGCAAGGAAGAATTTCTCCAGCGATAGCAACGTCGATATGCCGATGAGGAATTCCACCAAGGTATACGTGAAATACGTACGCGCGCTGCAAGCACAGGATAATTACATGATCAATCGAGACATGAAAACTAACTACTCTTGTAAATCAAATGTTAGCAGTTTGTCGTCGAGAAACAGGGCGACGGAGGCACGAGCATCGATATCTGCTGCGCGGCAAACCCTGGCGTGCTGCTCTCGACGGTGAGCGCACTGGAGGTGCTGGGGCTGGAGATCGAGCAGTGCGTCGTGAGCTGCTTCAGTGACTTCGGCATGCAGGCCTCCTGCTCACAGGTAAGCAAGCAATTAAACGCGGACTGGCAGGCTAATTTCTGAAACAGTTCTTCTCTCGAGCTAAATTTTCCATATTCGAATTAATATCGTTTGTGGGTAAGCTAATTCGATCTTCGACGCATGCTCAATAGGGGGAAGGGAAGAGGCAAGTGGTAATAAGCACCGACAAGATCAAGCAGGCAGTGTACAGGAGCGCGGGCTATGGTGGAACGTGTCTCTAGCTAGAGATCGAGCTAGCCCGTCAATTCATCAATCATGAAGTGAAATCTGTTCATGATCGTTGATGACTGTGAGTTGAGTGCTTGTTTTGCTTTATTTGCGTGCTTTTTTTGTTGAGATATATATATTTGCATGTTTTATGTAGAGTGTTCAACTTAAAATTCTGATACGGAGTACCATGTTAATTTCACATGTTGTACCGGATTGTAATCGTTGGGCGTGTCTCTGTGTATGATGCAAGTATTGAGCATGTATTGAGTAGAGTGTTGGATTTGGCCGACATGCAAAGATACCAGTTGTTGCTGCATTTGATTGCATAGTGCAATTATTTGTCTCTTCTGTAAGTTTCGCTGTTTCCTGACACGAATGGTTCGTCATGTTTTGTCTTGGCCATCTTGTGGGCATATATATATGAACAAAAACATAGTTGAAGGATTGTGTACATGGGCGCACTAGGCACATGAGAACAAGCTCTGAAGAGTAACTGTCACACTGTGCACTCACTGTGGATATATTTGGTGGAATGGTTCACGGCATAACATAAGCATGGTGGAATGGTACACGGAATAATATATAGTACTATGTGCATTTTACATCATGACATATTGCCATTCACATCTGAAATATTATTTCATGGCCACATCAGAAATGATAGAACTGAAGACAAACATGCACGAGTATGCGACGTGAAAAATAACTGACTTGCATGCGCAGATGCAGAGACCAGAGGGTTTAACCTTATTTATTAAAATAAAGAGAAAAAAACTACTACATAAAATCTGACAAGAAAAAGATGAGTGAAACTTAATAAAATAATCTATATGTAGTTCATTATTCCTTGTAACTTTATTTACCAAAGTTTTAAGAGTGAATTTCACCTTTTATCCACTAGTTATGCATTTGTGACACTAATTACCTCATCTAGTGAAAATTTGTCCAAATTACCCCTTTTGAAAACTTTGGGCCATCCTTATTCTGATGCATGTCCGTTGGGCAATTTGCCAGATGTGTGAGGGATGATTGAATCTCAAGATTATTAGGGCAGCGGCGAGGAATATAACATATGGGAAGAGAATGATGGACATGATTGGTAATGACGTCCTCTGATCTTTTCATATTTTGTCGCGCCACATTGATCCAACTTTGTCGGTCTTATCCAACCACACATGATGAATGCTAATTAAAATGGGGCAAAATCGTGTTCAATTTTTCTTTTAGTGAGATATTTCGGTAGAATTTTTACTAAATGGGGTACATATGTGACAAGTGCAGAACTATGAGATAAAAAGTTGAATTCAGTAGGATATAGCACCCATGCGGAAAAAGCTATAGCGACGCTATAGCCTGCTATTGAATGACTTTGGTACCTCTTAGCTTAATAAACTTAGGGTTCAAAAAAGCGAGTAGCACCTCTATAGCATGATGTTTAAAACTTTGATATTTAGTTATTTACACATATTATTGTTAATCAACATAGATTATAAATATACTTTAAGTCTTTAATTATAACACTAGTATATGGACATTCTTTCGCCCTATTCCATTGGCATGATCAGAAAGAACAATGGCCTGGCTTTATATATTATTGAGTACAATAAATATAAAAGATTGAAGAAAAACTAAGGTGATTGATGAGCAACAACCAAAAATGAAAAATAACTTCATATGCGAATGGAGAAGTCGTGTCTAACTTTGCCTTCGTATTTTAGAAACATCCAAAGTAGTTGCCATAAAATCACTAGTGGAAAAAGGGCCTTTGGCCTGGACCCTTTAGTCCCGGCCTCCATCTGGGCCGGGACTAAAGGCCCGGCCACGTCGCCCCAAATTCGCCAGCCGCCCGGGAGGCTTTAGTCCCGGCCCGTAACGAACCGGGACTAAAGGGCTATGCGCTGAGCGGCCCGCATGTGCGCCCCCTTTAGTCCCGGTTTGTGTCTCAAACCGGGACTAAAGTCCTCTGCCTATATATTGGCCGCAGCCCCTCTCTCCCCTCTTCCTTGCATTTTTCTTGGATGGATGAGTGTGGGTGTGTGCTAGCTCACCTTTTTGCTTGGATGCACTAGAGGTGTTTGTTGAAATGTGTGTTAGAGCGATGCCGCTTCAGTTCACCGAACACAACTACGATATGAGGTGCCCGAGCCACGCTTAAGCCTCTTCCTCTTTATTTCCACTTATTCTAAAAGGTTAGCAACTATATTTCCTCGTTTAGACCGTGCGGTACTAATTTTTAGGATCGTGATTGTGTTTGATATACTGTTGCATGACGCAGATGAGCCATCCATGGATGTACGGTGATCGACGCACCGCCGCTTACAGAGAAGGCGTGCATTCTTTTCGAGATGCGGCCAATGCGAACAAGCATGGTGGTGGCTATATGTTTTGTCCATGTGTTGAATGTCGGAATGAGAAGGATTACACTTCCTCAAGAGTCATTCAGAGCCACCTGCTTCGGTCCGGTTTTATGTCGGGCTATAATGTTTGGACCAAGCACGGAGAAAGAGGGGTTATGATGGAAGACGACGATGAAGAAGAAGAGAACGATGATGACAACTACCGATCTATGTTCCCTGAGTATGTTGATACCGCAATGGAAGACAATGAAGAAGAAGATCAGGGTGCAGAACGGGAACCAGATGAGCCCGCTGATGATCTTGGCCGGGTCATTTCTGAAGCATGGCGAGGATGCGACACAGAAAAGGAGAGGTTACAGTTCGAGCAGATGTTACAGGACCACAACAAATTGTTGTACCCAACTTGTGAAGATGGCCAGAAGAAGCTGGGTAGCACACTGGAATTACTGAAGTGGAAGGCAGAGACCGGTGTGACTGACTCGTCATTCGAAAAGTTGCTGGTACTGATGAAGAAGATGCTTCCAAGAAAGAACGAATTGCCCGCCAGCACGTACGAAGCAAAGAAGCTTGTCTGCCCTCTAGGATTAGACGTGCAGAAGATACATGCATGCCCTAATGACTGCATCCTCTACCGCGGTGAGAAGTACGAGAATATGGATAAATGCCCGGTATGCACTGCATTGCGGTATAAGATCAGAAAAGATGACCCTGGTGAGATTGAGGGCGAGCCACCCAGGAAGAGGGTTCCTGCCAAGGTGATGTGGTATGCTCCTATAATACCACGGTTGAAACGTCTGTTCAGAAATAAAGATCATGCGAAGTTGTTGCGATGGCACATGGAAGATCGTATGAAAGACGATAAGTTGAGGCACCCCGCTGATGGTCGGCAGTGGAGAAAAATCGAGAGAGAGTTCCCGAGATTTGCAGGTGACGCAAGAAACTTATGGTTTGGTCTGAGTACAGATGGCATGAATCCTTTTGGGGAGCAGAGTTGCAGTCACAGCACCTGGCCCGTTACTCTATGTATCTACAACCTTCCTCCTTGGTTGTGCATGAAGCGGAAGTTCATTATGATGCCAGTGCTTATCCAAGGTCCAAAGCAACCCGGCAACGACATTGATGTGTACCTAAGGCCATTAGTTGATGAACTTTTACAGCTGTGGGCCGAACCAGGTGTACGTGTGTGGGACGAGCACAAACAAAAGGAATTTGACCTTCGAGCGTTGCTTTTCGTAACCATCAATGATTGGCCTGCTCTTAGTAACATTTCAGGACAGTCAAACAAGGGATACAATGCATGCACGCACTGTTTAGATCAGACAGAAAGTATATATCTGGACAAATGTAGAAAGAATGTGTACCCGTACAATCGTCGTTTTCTTCCGCCCAAGCATCCCTTAAAAAAAAGGCAAGCATTTCAATGGCAAGGCAGAACCCCGGGGGAAGCCTGTCATCCGTACTGGTGCTGAAGTATTTGATATGGTCAAAGATTTAAAAGTAATCTTTGGAAAGGGTCCTGGCAGCCAACCTGTTCCTAACGGCCCTGATAAGCGCGTACCCATGTGGAAGAAGAAATCTATATTTTGGGAGCTACCCTATTGGGAAGTCCATGAGGTCCGCTCCGCAATCGACGTGATGCACCTGACGAAGAATCTCTGCGTGAATATTCTAGGTTTCCTGGGCTTGTATGGGAAGTCAAAAGATACACCGGAAGCACAGGAGGACCAGGAACGTCATAAAGGAAGAGATGGCATGCATCCAGGGCAGTTTCAAGGGCGTGCCAGTTACGCTCTTACTAAGGAAGAGAAGGAAATCTTCTTTGAAGTCCTTTTCAGTATCAAGGTCCCGACTAGCTTCTCGTCGAATATAAAGGGAATCGTAAATATGAAAGACAAAAAATTCCAAAACCTAAAGTCTCATGACTGCCACGTGCTTATGACGCAATTTCTTCCGGTTGCATTGAGGGGAATTCTACCGGAAAATGTTCGCCTGGCAATTGTGAAGGTATGTGCATTCCTGAATGCAATTTCTCAGAAGGTAATCGATCGAGAAAGTCTATCAGGGTTACAGATTGATGTGGTCCAATGTCTGGTCAGCTTTGAGTTGTTGTTCCCGCCATCCTTCTTCAATATAATGACACACCTCCTAGTTTACCTAGTCGAAGAGATTAGAATTCTCGGTCCTGTGTTTCTACACAATATGTTCCCCTTCGAGAGGTTCATGGGAGTCTTAAAGAAATATGTTCGTAACCGTGCTAGGCCAGAAGGAAGCATCTCCAAGGGCTATGGAACAGAGGAGGTCATTGAGTTTTGTGTGGACTTTCTTCCTGACCTTAAGCCGATTGGTGTTCCTGAATCTCGGTATGAGGGTAGGCTGACAGGAAAAGGCACACTAGGAAGGAAAGCAAAAGTATGTATGGACGGGCATTCTTTCTTGCAAGCACACTACACAGTTCTACACAATTCCACCGTGGTGGCTCCGTATATCGTGAGACACAAAAATATTCTACGCTCCGAAAACCCGGGGAAGGCTGACTCTTGGATTAAAGGGGAACACGAGAAGACTTTTGGTAGTTGGTTGCAGATACATCTCATGAATGACGACACCATTGGAGATCAGCTGTACTGTTTGGCCAGGCCACCATCTTCGACTATATGTACTTTCCAAGGGTATGAGATAAATGGGAATATATTTTACACGGTTGCCCAAGATAAAAAGAGCACCAACCAAAACAGTGGTGTCCGCTTTGATGCAACAGACGAGAATGGGCACTATTTGGAAACATATTACGGGTACATAGAGGAGATATGGGAACTTGACTATAGACCTACTTTTAAGATCCCTTTGTTTCGGTGCAAATGGGTGAAGCTGACAGGTGGCGGGGTATTTGTAGACCAAAAGTACGGCATGACAACAGTGGATCTCAACAATCTTGCATACATGGACGAACCATTCGTCCTAGCCAACGATGTCGCTCAGGTTTTCTATGTGAAGGACATGTCTACAAAAACGAGAAAAAGAAATCAGCAAAAGAAGACATCGTCCGATGAGCCAAAGCGCCACATAGTTCTTTCAGGGAAAAGAAACATCGTGGGAGTAGATGACAAGACAGACATGTCAATAGATTATAATAAGTTTCATGAAATTCCGCCCTTCAAAGTGAAGACTGACCCAAGCATCCTACTGAATGATGAAGATTCTCCATGGCTACGACCTAGAAGAAAACAGAAATAATAGTTAGGATTGTTGGTGCAATAATGTAATAATGTATTAAATCTTGTATGTAATGCATGATGAAGATTCTCCATGGCTACGACAGACACGGTTACATGGATGGCTGGATGTGAATAATGGTATGGATCGATCATCACCGCTCTTTAGAAAAAAAGCCGGCTCACTAGTTCTTTTCCCGTCCTGCTCTTTTTACACACCGTGCTGCGTCTTCCTAAAGAATAATTGTTTTGAATTACTTATTCAATTTTAAACACTTTTCATATTCATAGTTTTATCAGATTCTAAAATATACATAAAGAATATTAATCAATATAGTTTTAATTGAAAATGGCAAACTAGTTAATAGTTTGGATAGTTAAAATAATTAATTTTGAAAATAGAAAATAGTTTTGAATTATTTATTCAATTTCAAACACTTTTTATTTTCATAGTTTTGTCAAATTCTCAAATATGCAAAAAGAATATTAATAAACATAGTTTTTAATTGAAAATGGCAAAATAGTTAATACTTAGGATAGTTAAAATAATTAATTTGTAAAATAGAAAATAGTTTTGAATTATCTATTCAATTTCAAACACTTTTCATTTTTATAGTTTTGTCAAATTCTCAAATATGCAAAAAGAATATTAATAAACATAGTTTTTAATTGAAAATGGCAAAATAATTAATACTTAGGATAGTTAAAATAATTAATTTGTAAAATATAAAATAGTTTTGAATTATTTATTCAATTTCAAACACTTTTCATTTTTATAGTTTTGTTAAATTCTCAAATATGCAAACAGATAACTATTTATAAACCAAATAAAACAAAAAACAGAAAATAGGCCTTTAGTCCCGGTCCGTGCCACAGACCGGGACTAAAGGCCCTGGCTGCTGAAACCCCCACCCGAGGCCTTTAGTCCCGGGCGGTGGCTCAAACCGGGACTAAAGGGGGGCCTTTAGTCCCGGCCTGAGCCACCGCCCGGGACTAAAGGTCCCGGGGTATAAAAGGTTCCACTTCTTCCCCGCCGCGAAACACTTAGCAGTTTCGCGCGCGAGGAAAACGCACAGACGCCGCCAGGCTGCCTCGCCGCCGTTCGGCCGACGACCGCGCCAGCCGCCGCTGCGCCGCCAGCCCGCCGCGCCGCCGCATTGCAGCACCCGCCGCGCCAGCCGCCCGCCGCGACCGCGCCAGCCGCCCGCCGCGCCAGCAGCACCCGCCGCGCCGCCAGCAGCACCCGCCGCGCCGCCAGTCGCCGCCAATCGCCGCCGCGCCGCCATCTCTGCAAGTCTGCAAGGTTTTCTTTGCAAAAAAATTTAATTTGTTAATTAGTTAGCTAGTGTTAGGGTTAGGGTTAGATATAGAATTAGTTAGCTATTGTTAGATATAGAATTAGTTAGCTATAGAATTAGTTAGCTATAGAATTTTTTTAGTTAGAATAGAATTAGTTTAGTTAGATATAGAATTAGTTAGCTAGTATTAGATATAGAATTATTTAGCTAGATATAGTTAAAATAGAATTATTTTAGTTAGAATAGAATTATTTAGATAGATATAGTTAGAATATAATTATTTTAGTTAGATATAGAATTAGTTAGAATAGAATTATTTTAGTTAGATATAAAATTATTTTAGTTAGAATAGAATTATTTAGATAGATATAGTTAGAATAGAATTATTTCGATAGATATAGAATTAGTTAGAATAGAATTATTTTAGTTAGAATAGAATTATTTAGATAGATATAGTTAGAATAGAATTATTTTAGTTAGATATAGAATTAGTTAGAATAGAATTATTTTAGTTAGATATAAAATTATTTTAGTTAGAATAGAATTATTTAGATAGATATAGTTAGAATAGAATTATTTAGATAGATATAGAATTAGTTAGAATAGAATTATT
Source organism: Dactylis glomerata (assembly GCA_007115705.1). NCBI lineage: Eukaryota > Viridiplantae > Streptophyta > Magnoliopsida > Poales > Poaceae > Dactylis > Dactylis glomerata. The sequence goes on from QXEO01000490.1 coordinate 2,745,317, forward strand.
TTAGTTAGAATAGAATTATTTAGATAGATATAGTTAGAATAGAATTATTTTAGTTAGATATAGAATTAGTTAGAATAGAATTATTTTAGTTAGATATAAAATTATTTAGTTAGAATTATTTAGTTAGAATTATTTAGTTAGAATTTATTTGCAAATAGAAATAGAATTATTTAGTTAGAATTATTTAGTTAGAATTTATTTGCAAATAGAATATTATTTAGTTAGAATATTATTTAGTTAATCAAATGTCTGTTTTTTGCAGAACTATGGATCCACATAGCAGGAACCTCGAAGAGGAAGAACTTCTCGAAGATATAATCAAAGACGCCCCCGACGTTGAACCAGCTGAATCTCCGTCGTCATATCTAAACCCCTCCGGAGATGGAATGGAGGTTGATCGACACGAAGATGAAGCCGATGGGGCCAGAGATAGCTCCAATGACGGAGAAGGTGATAGCTCCACTGATGGAGAAGCCGGTGGAGAAATAATAAAGTCCGGCGAGGTATACATATGAAGTTCGACAATCACTTGTAATATGTGAATAATATTGGAGATAGCTCTATATTGTATACATATACATTCATTTGACGAATGTTTCTCCCTCTTAGGCCTCCACATCGAGCAAAGCTACAAAACGAGGCCCGACTAAAAAGTTGGACGCACGGACGCATTACACCTTTGAGGTGATATTGCCTACGGGCGAACCAAAGCTTTCTAAGAATGCTGCTGACACATTCAAGAAGCAATGCGGAGTTCTCGTTAGGGATCATGTCCCGATCAGCGTTCGGGAGTGGAACAAGCGCAAAGGGGCAGCCGATAGTGACTATGTCGCCGAAAGGTACAAAGATAATCTTTGGAATGATATCATGTCACATTTCAACCTGCCAGAATGTGAGAATGAAGACACCGCAAAAAAACTGAGGGCCAAAGTCAAGCAGTGGACTCTAAAGAAGATGGCCGAACTGTTCCGTAGCTGGAAGAAGAAGCTATGGAAAGAATATCGGAAAACAAAGAAAGTGCCAGTATTCGAGGGGTACCTAGCCAAGCAGGCGAATCACTGGAAGGCATTTCACGAGTACAAGGAGTCAGAAGATGCCAATGCATTATCAGAAAAGAACAAGAAAAATGCCGATAAGAAGAAATATCACCACACGCTGGGGCCAGGGGGCTATGAGACTGCCATCCCAAAGTGGGATAAGAAAGAGCAAGATCTGCTAGCTAAAGGCATCGTACCTGAACCCATCCGTGATGAGTGGGAATTAAGAGCAAGGAATTGGTTCCTTGCGCATGGTGGTTCGTACGACGAAGAAACAGGGGACCTTATCTGCAGTGACGGTCTTAGGATACCCAGGGAGAATTGGAAAAAGATAGTGAAAGAAATTAAAGAGGGAAAAAGACAGTTCAATGCAGATAGAGAGAAAGATTTGCTCACACTGGTCCTCGGCAATGACGAACATGGAGGACGAACGCGAGGCTTCGGTCCTTCTTACCCGTGGTGGCTTGGGTTTGCCAGAGACCAAGACACTTACAGAAGCCGGGCGAGAGCAAAGAAGCGACAGCAGGATGAGGAGAATGACAAGTTCAACCAGTTGCTTGCCAGGCTTAACGAGCAACAGAAGCAGATTGATGAGCTTAGAGGAGTAGCGCGCCAGGAAGATCCTGCACTCGATATTACCGGCGCCCCATCTAAGCGGAAAAGCAGCGTGGCTGAATCTGAGGCCCCGCCCGACGATGCACGAAGAATGATAGAGGGCGGTCCCGGCTACCCCGTGGATGGAATCAAGGAGTCAACATCATGTGAACTCCATCAGAAATTCAAGAACATATCCATGAAGGTGGCCGTCGGACAAGCTTTACCTTCTGGCCCTGATGCACGCTGGCATGGCCGTGAGATTCCAGCTGGCTTTGCTAAAGTCGGGGTGGATGAAATCATGGCGGGGTTTCATGATATGGAGCTCAACATGGCTGGACCCGAAGATGAGAGGACACTCGGAGAAGTACTGGGTGGAGTCATCCTATGGGACAAGAACTACATCAAGCTTCCAGGCTCGGCCCCAAGGACAACACCGCCTCCGAGTCGTCGCAGGTCACCTACACCTCCATCACCTCCAAGCCCTCCACATGACGACGGCCACCACAACACGAGTCCAGATCGATCACCGCCGCCGGACTTGGGTCGGCCGTCTCCGCCGCCGCCCGCTAAGGATACTAAGCGGAAGCGTGCCAGCAAGAACGCTCCGTCGATGAGTTCTAAGCGACGGAGCTCCCCAAAGCGCAAACTGTCGCCCCTCCCAAAGGTACCTCATGCTAATCTTCCTATCAGACCTTATGATCGTACCGACGAGGAAAACGCCAGGATAGCAAAGGAACATTATGATGCGCAGATGAAAATGAAGGAACCCGAGCCCCGCCCGGAATACACCGAGAAGCAAATAGCATATGCAAAATACTTCATGACCCTTCCATCACAGTATGACTTACACCATAAGCCTGACGACTATACACGCACATTGCAGAAGGAAGGGCAAAAGAGCAGATCACGTGCAAGTGCAAGTGGGAGCAAATCAAGTTCAACTACAAGCAAAAAAAGATCAGACGTTCCTCAGCTTGGACAACATGCCAAACAGTCGATCCCACCCCTCAGGATGTTACCCGAGAATGTTCCCTCTCTGGTGCAGGGGCAAGATTTGGGATTAGCAAAGAAGTGGGCGGATGAATGGGGTATCCCGGTTGAAGACATTCTGGCTTCCCAAGACGACAGGGTACCCAAGGCTGTGGTAGCCCCTAAGCCACAGTTTGTCATGGGAGCGCCTTTGGTCAGCAAAGATAAGTTTGATGATCTCCCAACAAATATGCGTTACTTGCATACATGGTACTTAAGTGAATCAAAGAATGGGAGAACGATGATCGTGGCGCGTGTCCCACGGGAGTACTACGGCCGCCCCGAAGACATCCATATCGACTTTGATGAACTCTTCCAGATGTACCATGCCGACGCCCTCGACAAATCGCTTATGAGTTGCTATTGTCTGTAAGTTTTTTAATTCGTTGTCTACATATAACTTGATCAGTTATTTCAATTCATTGTCTACATATAACTTGTTCCGTTCTGACTTGTACTCTATTATGCAGAATGAAGATTCTGGAATGTAAAAGTAGGAACATCCTAAATATTGGGTTTATTGACCCAGATAAAATACATATAAAGGCGCTAACTGATAACCCCAAGGAGACAGAGGAAAACCTTCTAAGGTTTCTAACAGATCAAAATTTCTGTGACCACATACTGTTTCCATACAACTTCAGGTGAGGGTCTTACTCTGTTGTGTCCATTCACTTATGAGTGTAATTGTTAAGTTACTGACACACATATATATATATATATACACATGTGCAGCTACCACTGGATTCTATTGGATATTCAAATTGATAAGGGAAGAGTTGATGCCTTCGACCCATTATCGAGACCCTTGGAACTGTTCCAAAGCCTGCAGGACATGCTCCAAGGGTAATTTCAATCATTCTTGCGCTCTATCGGTCTCTTTCGATGGTTTTCTGATACATCAATTAATGAAAAACTTAGCAAATCATTTTCCTTGTCGGGCAGGGTTTGGAAGCGGTTCAAGTGCGTGACTGCCGGTATCCAGCATGAGAAGCTGACCTTTAGAGCGGCTCAGGTAAGTAGTAGTATGATATACTTCTATTTTCAATACATTTTGTGATGCTAGATTATTATTTTGATTATATATATTCTATTCTCGTAAAGTGCGACCAGCAGCCACGGGGGACGCATCTATGTGGATACTATGTTTGCGAGACCATTCGCACGTTTACCTCCGAGCACAAGGATTACAGATACGATGTAAGCAATAAACATTAACACCTCTATTTTTACCTGTCATTCTTTGTTATCATGATTGATATTCATATTCATCTCCCCTTCTTATATAGTACATGGCCATGCGGGAGAAGTACCTACCAGAGCAACACGCGATTGCTGTTGCAGAGGAGCTAACGACCTTTCTGAGGATAGAAGCTATAGACGACAAAGGACGATTTAGTGTAGCTAGGGGCCATTACTGATGTTGGTCCATGTAATCGAATAGACGGGCTCTAGTCCCGATAATTCTGATCTCCATGTAATTGTATATATATGCTCGCTTGTAAGATAAGTTAATCTTATATATATGCATAAACATGTATATTTAGAATTATACGAAAACTAATTCTCGAACACCAAACAAGGCACCAAACGAGGCATCACGTTAATCCCCCGAACACCTAAACCCTAAAACGCTAAAATAAACAAAATCTGCAGAAACTCTTTAGTCCCGGTCTGTTTTATGACCCGGGACTAAAGGTCCTGCCCCTGAGGGCTCTCCCAGGCGCCCACGTGGAGCTCATTTGGTCCCGGCTCGTAACAGGGCCGGGACTAAAGGTTAGGCCTTTAGTCCCGCCTGTTTGGTCCCGGTTGGAGAACCGGGACTAAAGCCCCTTACGGGCCGGGACTGTAGGCTCTGTCCCCACTAGTGAATATTATACACGATATTACCTTAACTGTGAAATGTAGTATGCTTTAGATAGCTAAGTTAGCTTTCTAAGACACGCTACATTTCAAAATGGAGGTAGTAGATCATAGTTGTTTCACGGACGGGTGGAAAGTGATTTATGATGGATTGTGGTAGCTTTCAACTCAGCAATTTTATTTTTTGAATAAAATCAGCAATTCTTGATGTCGTAATGAAAGAAAAACACCATTCGTACCTTTTGTACACGCTTACGGTCAGCTAGATATTTGTAGCAATTGTCATGACAGTTCTACTCGGTTATCCCAAAAAAGAAAACACTACTAAAAAAATTGGTTCTTTCTTTGGCCCGCGATGGAGGAATCTCGGTTCTCGGGTCCATAGGGATGCTGGTCTCTTTCATGGCCCACTTACGTCCCAGCGAGCCCAGAAAATAAGAGCCCAGCTTAGACAGTTGCTTTACACCGGCCTATCCTCTCGGCTTCCGGCGCGGCGGACGACGACGCGATGCCACCACCGTCTCTCCCGCCGCTGCTCCTCCTCCCATTCTCTTCCCCAATCCAGACCCTAAACCCTCACCCTCACCCCACCTGCGCTTCCCGCCTCCGCGCGCCCAGCAAATCCCTCGCCCTGTCCCCGCGCCCCCGGCCACTCCTCTCCTCCTTCTCCCCCTTCGCGGTCGCCGCCGTCAACGACGACTACGACGAGGATGTCGTCCTCGGCGACTGCCTCGTCTTCGAGGAAGAAGCCTTCGAGGACCCCGACCTCGGTCGCCGCCCGCCGCGACGGGCCACCTCTCGCCCAACCCGGGGCGGGGGCAGCCTGGTCCCGGAGAGGTGGAGCGACGCCGTGGAGGAGATCAACCTGACGAAGAAGGAGAAGCGCCGCATCGCGCACGGGCTGCGCTTCAACAGCCGCCTCGACCGCCGGGCGCCCTCCGCCGTCGCCGCCCCCGACGAGTACCGCGCCTACCGCGAGGGCAGGCTCGACGCCGAGCTCGGGCACGTCGCGCGCGACCACGTGGAGGAGGTGGAGCCGCTCGAGGGGAAGTCGTCCCGCGTGCGCCGCGAGGCGAGGCCGCTGGACGCGGACCATACGCGCGTATATCGTGACTACGTGGAGCCGCTCGAGGAGAAGTCCCGCGCGCCAGAGGTGCAGGCTCCGCCGCCTCCTGATCCTGGGACGCGCGTGGCGCCGAGGAATCCCAGGATGGCCATGGCTGCGAGCGGTCTTGAGGACATTGCGGAGCTGTTTAGCAGTAGCGAGTATGTGCCTGGCGAGACGGACGAAGGCAAGAGCGCCAGAAGTGAGTTCCTGAACTTTTGTTTTGCTACACTGAATTTATTTCAGATTCGGATGTTGTATTCTATCATTGAACAGTAGGCGAACTACAAAAAAAATCCATGTTAGCGTAGCAATTAGCCAATTACATGATCCCTGCGTTAGTAACAAAGCTGAATGGAGTGAACAAAAACAAGCAGATTATTGGACCACTGCAAATTCATTCTGCTACACCAAAGGGTACTGTACTAATTACGAGTAAATAGACTTAGAGAAGTTGCCGAAGTTATTGGTGAAATGTGCAGTGTCTTACCCCTGGTTCATTGCCTGCATACCGCGTTTTGGGGTATCCGCACTGCAGTGCCGAGGTATGTACCTCTTGGTACTGAATGTACTGACTTTGACCAAATACTCAGAATAATTCTTAGAGGTTATTCAACTTACTTTAATGCCCCGATGCATGATATAAATCTTCATTAAAGATATTATTGCCAAGGTATCTTAGAGGTAGTCATGGCGGCTAGTTAGTTGATACTCTATTTCTCGATGTAAGGTGTATTTTGACTGCCTAAATCCAAGTTTCGGTCAATAATTATAATTAATTCCAATAATATGTGACTTATGTTACTATGTTCTACAAAAATGATAGCATGGGTTTTGTTTCTGAAAGCACATTCTTATGATTGTGTCCTTGTTACCATTAGCAGAATGTTATCCAAGCAGTCAAAGTGCAAACTTGAACAATGAAAATACACCGTCATTTTGAAACCGAGTACTATGATAGGCTGACAGTAACCTCCAGTTTGCATTTGTTTGATGTATTTGGGATTAACTCTATTTGCAGTTTGGCACGACTCCTCTATGTTGTATAGTTCTTTTAGCACTGCGGTTCCTATGAATAATTTGTTCTGTACTTTAGGTCGCCCGAAGCTGTTCACGGATGAGGAAAAGGCTCTTCTGAATAAGAGATTGCCCGATCTGGAAGCTGCTGCATCTGTAAGTGGTCTCTGTTCAGAGTATTTTAGCCGTTGTCAAATCATTTGTAATGTGTAACATAAGCCATCAATCATTTTAGGAACAGAAAAATGTCCTGATATTTTGTCCTTGCTAACATACTGATCTCTTAACACCCACGTATGTTCTGCCTCATGTCCTAGTTTTGATGATGTCCGTTACTTCCATGTTAGCTGCAATATCTGCTCATTTACAGTTCATACACCTTGTATCTTTCTTCTTCTAGAGTAAGTGGCTGCCACTTCACACCCTTGCTGCATCAGGAGACTTCTATCTATTGGACAATCTTCTGAAACATAAGGCGGATGTAAATGCGCTTGATAAGGTAATTTCTACTGTAATTTTTGAGCTATCTCAACTTAAGCAGGCATGTGCTTAGAATGCATGGTATCTTTGTGATATATCTTCGTACCATTAATGGCCATTTCTGTTTTCTTCAGGATGATTTGCCGGCAATTCATAAAGCAATTATTTCGAAGAAGCATGCTATTATCAACTATCTTTTAAGGAATTCAGCGAATCCATTTATCTATGATAAAGTGAGTATATCCTATATTTAGCTAGCTTTGAAACAGGTTTATACACCATATTTTAGGAAAGTTTTGTTATCTTGCATGATGGGGTTCATCTTGAATAAAATGTTAATGTTGCTTGTTTTCATCTTTAAGTAATGCTGACTGCTTTATTGGTGTTACAGTATATTGCCTTCTGTAGACATACTGTGGTGGTTTCCACATCTGGATTTGTGCAGTATTGTGTTCTATTTTTGGTTAATTCGTTTAATCAATGGCACAATTTTGGTGAAACAGGATGGTGCAACCCTTATGCATTATGCTGTCCAAACGGCATGCAATCAGACTATAAAGACTCTGTTGCTGTACAATGTTGACATCAATCGTCCAGATGACGTATGTTCAGCTTAAGAATTGTCTTATTTTGATTTCTTTTCTTATGGGTTAATTGCTTTAACTTGTTCAATTCTCAGTATGGCTGGACACCATTGCATCTAGCTGTGCAAGCACAGAGAACCGACATTGTGAGGCTACTCTTATTAAAAGGTGCTGATAGAACTTTGAAAACACAAGTAAGTATTTTGCTAATTTCTAGTATTCCACAAATGATTCAGTGAGAACATATTATGCCTTGCTGAGTGCTTATAAACTCGTTTCACATAACTTACTTATTTCTCCAACGATGCCATGTTACCAGCTCAGTCTTGTTTATGATCCATCTGCAGTTTCGTAATTTAGATGGCAGATTAGGACTGGAATATGGGCACTGGCAATATTCTGCAGTTGTTTTTGAAGACTTCTACTAAATGAGAGTAATTTTATTTGATGATTACCACAGGATGGATTGACTCCTTTTGACTTGTCTCTCCGATTGGGTCATCATGTGAGGACATATGAGCTTATCAAATTACTCAAAAACTTCCGACTACCAAAGCAACATGACTCATATTAACTCACGACGGTGTTCAACCCTGTCAATGTCACTGAAGTTTATTTCTATAGCTGGACTAGCTTCGGTACAACTTCCTGCAGTGCATGATGGAATTGCTTCCAGTTGAAAATAGGTACAATTCCTTCACATTGTTTTGAAGAATTTCTGCTATTTTGTTAACCTGACTAGAAGCAATTACTGACAGAATGGGGTTGCTACTGGAGGGAAACAAACTACCTGGGTTATAGTCTACCCACTTTCATGTGAAAAAGGTTAATGTTGTAAAAGTATTTAGAGGTGAGCCACTGAGCTGTCACAAACTCCAGATAGTCTAATCAATGTGCCAAATATTTAGATAAGATTTACGTTTGTATGAGTTTAGAATGGCCTTCTTTTTTTTCTGGGCCATCGAAATATTGATAGGTCATAAATATAGCATCACATAATGCAAATACTCCTTTCATGAAGAAACCATGTTATTTTCCACTCTTTTCTTCTTTATGTTACTATATTACTATACCTATTTACTACTCCCTCCGATCGGAAATAACTGTCGGCAATTTTGTACTAACTTAGTGTACACAGTTTGTACTAAGTCACCGACATTTATTTCCGATCGGAGGGAGTACCATTTAGGAAGAACGAAACTAAAGTTTTCCACACAGTTTTAAACAATGGCTGGCTGGAGGTGTATTTATTAGTCCTATATTCTTCGTATCCAATTGAGATGATGAGCTTTGTGCCACTAAAAAGAGGCATATAATACATCTCATGTAAAGCTATCAGCTGTCTCAGATAGTATAAATTCTTGATTCTTCAAAATCAGATTGCATGCTTCCAGTGGAGCTATACTTAATTCATCGTCCCTGGACTAGTAGACTAGTAGTACTATATTGCTTCTCATTAGTTGATCAGTAACCAGGAAATTTGCCATGAAATATATCATCAGAGAGGCATACTGCATCCTTATTATCACTGATGCATCACTAGCATCGTGTCAGCATGAGAAATTTCAGATAAGACGTATGTGCAGTCATGTCCATTCATCTAATATTAATGTTCACTGCGTGCTTGCCTGGTCCCTGGGATGTTCTTTGGTCCATGGTAAAGACTGGCATAAGTTCAATTCCATCTGTATAGATCCTTCAAGCTTAGCATGTACAAGATCGTCGAATAATAGCTGGGCATTCTTGCACCTACCTATCAATGTTTGCTTCTCTTTGGATAGCCTGCACTTTAATTCAAACATTTTGGAGTTTATTGCATTTATAGTAACAGCACGTTTAACCATCAAAACATAGCAAGAGAATCAGGCACATGGTGATTTGGAAACTTACCGGAGATTAGGATGGGAAAGAAACCTTAAAGGCGAACGAAGCTCCTAAACTAGTACTACATGTAGATGACACTAGAGGTCTGCCCATGAAAACTGGGAGGCTAATCTTTCATATGGCCCTTTGAGCTATCACAAACTCTAGATAGTCCAATCACTGTTGCCAAATGATTTAGATAAGATCATATGTATGAGCTCAGAATGGCGTTATCTTCTTTTTTTCTGGGCCTTTGGAATATTGTTAGGTCATGTATTGTTTTTACCAAAACGGGTGCTCCCTGTTGATTTCCATTAAAGAAACTGCCACAAACTTAACATTTCTGGGCTAGTAGAGTAGTAGTACTATATTTTGCTTGTCATTAGTTGATCCGGGAAATTGGTCTTGAAATACCTTGACAAACGCATGCATAATGCATCCTCTTTATCACTTTACTTCTCTAGCCTCTGTGTCGTCATCAGAAATTTCAGATAAGACATGTGCAAAGTCGTTCGAATATTAACGTTTAATGGTGCCTCAGCCTGGTCCCTGGACCATTCTTTGGTCCACGTAAAGACTGGCATCAATTCAATACCATTTGTACAGATCCTTTACGTGGAGCATTCGAAACATGGATTGCCATATAATGACTGGGGTCCTTGCTCCTCGCTATCAATATTTGCTGGCTTCTAGTTGAATTGCCTGCACTTTAATTCAAACATTCCAGAGTGCATTGCCTTATAGAAGCAGCACTTTTAAACCGTCGAAACTTACTCAGTAGTGATTCAGAAAGTTACTGCAGATAAGACTGGAAGAGAAACCCAGAAGGCGAAGCTGGTGAACTAGTCAATGTGGAGACCTAGCCTTTGTGTTATCCCCTCAAGTTGTCAAACCAGGGAGCTCTCCAACTTAGCACGGGAATGACTTGAGCAGTTGAGCTGATCTTCTCGCAGTCGCAGCACAGGCACAGAGGGAGAGCTCGCCTCACCGGCAATCAAAGTGACCAGACTAGACTGGCAAAGCTCCATGCTCGCGCCAGTGAGGCATTACTCCTCCCTTCTCAACCATCAGGAATTGAATCGGAGTGTGGCGACGAGTTGACAGTTACTCCTCCCTTCTCAACCATCAGGAATTGAATCGGAGTACTTGCTAAGAACAGGCGAAGCTATGGGGCATGGAGCTGGGCTCACTGGAGACTGGACTGGCTGGAGTGAATGAGGGAATCTTTGTCTGACGACGTCGAGGCCAGGTCCGTGCATCTCATCTACAGCTGCTGCTAATGCGTGTAAATGTAAATGGCAGCAGAGGCCTGACCAAAGTGACCATGCCCCATATTCTCTCTTTGATGCTTTTCCCTGCCATCTCATTTACTCCTCCCCCGTTTCCATTAACTTCCCTAGTTACTCCTTTGCAAAGCCCCAACTACCCCATGGAACTTTGCCCTTTCGATTCGTGCTGCTCTCCATCGGCTCGTGATCGGAACTCACTCTGCAAATGTTATCTTTACCCTGTAGCAAGTCCGGATTCATACTGATAATGATGATGGAGTCGTTATCTTCCACAACATTGTCGTTTCAGAGTTCACAGCAATCCAACAGAGAAATGGTAAGAAGAGATCGAGGCCCCCTTTGGAACACAATAGTTCAAAACCTAGGAATAGGAAAGATGCAGGAATTGAGAAGCCATGTATCCTGAAGATGCAAAAGTATATGAAATTTTTAAAGTTTTGTTTGGATGCCACACTGGAAAACGCAGGAATTGCAAACACAAAGAGAAGAAAACATAAGATGAGACCTCATGTTAGTTTTCCTGCCAAATTCCTATGAAATAGCCCACTCCATAGAAATTTCAGAGTAATCTAGAATTCTCATTCCTTTGTTCCAAACAGCACTACGGGAATCTAGTATAGGAATCTGATCCTCCGAACTTCCTATGATTCTTCTTTGTTCAAAGAGAATTGTTTGTTTGTAGTTGTGATTTCAAACGTTCTTTCCTTCCTGAAGTATACTACACATTCAGTGGAGTGGTTGGGAGAAAATGTGGGTGTCCATGGGGAACAGATCATCTTTTAGGGTTTCCTTTCATTTTCTGATCGAGACAACTAGGACCTCAAATTGCATTTTGTATGCACACGAAGTGGTGTACTTCCCATCGTTGGTGAATTTCCACTTGATTGTGCCAATGCCTTTGTGATCCAGTTTGACACCGGAGACTAGTTCCCAAAGGGTGACAAATTGCTGTAAGTGCTTCATGTCAAAACCATTGTGGACATGATTGTTTGAAAAAATAAAGAAAGAGGAGGCAATAGTGTGGAGTTTAGGTGGTGCTAAATTCTCGAGCAATATAATACCGGGAGAGTATACTTTTGTTTTGCAGGTCTTGGCTTTGCCCAAGGCTGTTTTGTAACCTCTAAAAAATTCTTCTCTATTAACAAAAATGGCAAATATTTTGTCTTGTTTTTAAAATAAACATTTTCTGAACAAAACTTCTGGCCGGGGCAAGCAGCATGGAGCAGAAAGGGCGGCCAGTCACGGCCCCAATGGCGGACTCAGCAGGGCATGCATCTGGCTTCTGCCGTGTCTCTAGCTACACCCGGTTCCTCTGAGCACAAGAACGTTGGAGCAAGCTGCACACCCTGATGAGCTACAGTGCGCAGCACTGGTGCTCCTCTCACTCCTGTTCTTTAATTTCGTGTTTCGATCGAATTGAATGGAATACAACAAGGTAGGGAAAAGAGTATACACGGCACGGAGGGAGAGGAGCTGGAGCATTTATTCGCAATTTGTTGGCACTAGCGGTACCAGTTGGAAGCTGCAAGCCAGTGCTGCCTAATTAATACAGTTAATGCACAAGGAGATCGATCGGTACAGCGGAGTACGAACTGATTCCAGTTTCTGCGTACCGAAAGTCGTCTGAAAAATTAAGGAAACAATTACATACACTTCTTGTTACTACATGACGAGATTTGAAAATTCGTCTGAAAATTCAAGGAAACAATTCTTGGATAGGAGTACTATTATCTCTACTACTGAAGATGATGAAACATTAGAACACGCCTGCAAGCATATCGCCACATGTTGTTTTCCTGAAAAAGTTTCATCGCAGTACTACGGGTTACAGTGTCCGTGCTCAAATTACAATCATCTGGAGGGCCTCGAAACTGAACTTTTCTGGCGGGGCGTCTTCAGGATCTCCTACTTAATTAACAGTATCTAGTATTGCCTCTTGCAGGCAGTACGTAGTATTACTGTTCTTTGATTCCAGTGAAAGGAGTATGCAGAAGGGGAGAAGCTTTGATGCACATTTTCCTCTGTTTTAAGTCTTTCTTTCTTGAGATAAAGAGTATCACCACCTAGTTCAGATGAGAAAGTATGATTATGACATGCATGAATTGCGCAAGATATGCCAGTGCCATTCTATTAACAGGGGAGATTTAGATTTTTTACCAGATGCAAAGCATGCATAGCTCCAGTTTAAGCTAACAAGACAAGTAAGTGGATAGCGCTGCGCCGCTGCATATACATTGCCCTGCTATCAAGTGAAAGAGGTATATGAAAGCATGCAGTTATGATCATATGAAGTAGCATGAACCATGAGTTTAACGTACCAACATCAACCTACATGCATATGCTTGAGCTCAACAACTCCTGAGTGCATTTTCAATGTAACACATGGTTAGATCTCTGGGGAATCACCAACCGTGGCCATCCAAGAAACCATATTCAGTAACACTCCTGCGTGAGTATGAATTAAGCTGCATGCATGCATACATACTAGCCTGCTCACCCACCACGGACGATCCATAAACCCCAAGAGGCATGCACAGCTAAGCAGTGAGCATGATGAGAGCTTCCACATGATACTTGCATGGACTGAGATCAATCATACCTGGAAATATGCAGTACAAGAGGCTCGGCGGCGCCATGGCGGAGGAGCTCAGGCACACATGCATGAAAGAGCACTAAGATATTGGCACGGCTCAATCAGACCGATCGCACCAGCGAGCTAGCTAGCTTGCATCGCTCCGGTGTCGTCTGATCTGAGTGAGTCGAGCCAACATCATAGTGACCATTTCAATCTCTTGGATCAGCTTCGATCGAACTCCTCTCTCCATGATGAACACAAGAGGGGGGAGGAAGAAGGGCGGCCGGTTTCTGGAGAGACGGAGAAGAGAGGCGAGGGAGATTGTTGTGAGCTGCGAAGCGGAGGGAGGGGAACTTTATGGAGGAGGAGGTCCGGCCCGGCGGTGCGGTGTGGGTGGAGCGGCATTGAAGAGCCCCGGCTACCAAATGAGTAAAGACAGGCTGCAGCATTAATGGAAACACGGCCCTCTCCCTGTCTCTGCAGCAGTAAGTATGTATGCAGAGAGAGGAGAGGCGAGGTGAGGAGGAGGACGGGAGGTCGGGAGGAGTACATGGATGCATGTAGGTGCAACGACATAAATTGAGATTCCCTCTAGCTTTCCGCTGCGCGTTGCATGTGTATTTGTGTGCAACCGGGGGCCAGCAATATGAATTACTCCTCACCCATGGCTGTGTCTCCTAGAGCCCTAGAGAGGGATGGAGGGTAGGTAGCTATAGGAGCTATAGGAGGAGCTACAGCTAAGCCATGGCCATGGCGGAATGGCGTCGTTGTACTCCTCCACCATCGGAGGGCCGGCCATAAGTGCGGGGTGATGGAGGAAGACGAAGGAGCGGGAGGCATGCTGCCATGTTGTAGGGAGGGGAATAAATGTGGATGCGATCGGGACGTGCTCGCGTTTATTAATTCTTCCTTGCGTGCGTTTGCATCGGTTTTTCAGCTGAGATAGTATAGTAGGACGAGCTCGATCGATCGTGGAGGCTTTAATTTGATTGATCTTCCGGAGTGACATATGGTTGGTTACGGTACAGCTTACAGCATTTACCACGCGTGAGCTTTTGCATGTGCCCTCGCAGAGCGACTTAAAGCTCGAGATTCTGTTTTGAACGATGGCCAGATGATGGAGTAAGTAGGAGTAGCTAGGAAGGAAGATGATCGATGCTTTCAAACTGTACGTACAGAGTGGAACTCCCAGTGTAATTTGTAAAAATCGAACACACGTCAATTAGCTTCATAGCTTGGTGTATTTGTTGGAGAGTGATACTTGGAAGCTGAAATGGACGATGAATATTCATGTCAGTTTGCAAGTGGCAAAAGATTTTTTTTAACGGGAACCCTAGAGGGCCTGGAAGCATCCATTACTTCAGCGGTGATGTTACATATATACGGGAGGGCCCTGGAAGAAAAGGAAAATTACAAACTGGCCCAAACACTTTGCAAATAGGCCCTCAAGAAGATTATAGAAAAGCAACCAAGGCCTTCATCTTCACCGCACAATGCCAACGTCCTCCTCGTACGGACACCACTTGGGGTGATGCCGATGATGATTCCCACACCGAGATCAAAGATCTTCCACTTAAAGGAGGAACAAGACCTAGCTAATCATGCAGCTAGATGCAGAGAGTCTCGATTGGCCATGGATAGCATTAGCATACCTTGCTTCTGCTGATGCATAATCGAGCTTCAGAAAAACAAGTAGAAACATATGCTTCATCTTCCCCACTCCATCGCCATGAACCTGCAGACACGGGGCTGCCTCCAACCTCTCCCTCGCCACCTCCAAGCCCTATGACAGTCAGGCTCCACCTCTTATTCCCCCTCGCCTTCAAGGCATGCTAGAAAAAGAAGAAGAAAAAGACACCAAGAAGCAGTGTACAAAAGAAGGTCGCCGACAAACCAAAAATGACCTTATTTTGCGGAGATCCTGGGTTTGGACCCGCTCACCACCAACTCCAACCTCCAAAGCTTGAGGAGGAGACATATCCCACACGAGATGCACCATATTTAGCCAGAGGATGTCAGTGCCCTACTCCAAAACACCGGTAGACCAGCACTATACCTCACTATACCTACTGCTACACCTAGATCTACTATAAACTAGCCGACAACCTCTTCCCCTCCCACTCCGACCGACAAAGACCTCAGAGGAGAAGGGGAGAGGCCCCCGAGACAAGAGAGAGAGAGAGAGAGAGAGAGAGAGAGAGAGAGAGAGAGAGGCTCTCAAACCCTAGGTCTTGCGAGAGCGGAGAGAGGAGGAAATGAGGTCCTACCAACCAATAGTGGTCCGCGTCATTGCACATCGATGTGCGCTAACGACGATGTCATTTTATTAGGGCCAACGTTAATACTTGTTTAGCCATCATGGATGATTTTGGCTTGAATTCTAATTTGCGTACGAAACCCGCTAAGTTCTCACTTTATCTAATCCGTTGCTCGTAGGAGCAAATTGAGCTGGCTCTTGGGGTCCTTGGATGTGTGGTGGCCTCCTGTCCTTGCAAGTATCTTGGGGTGCATTTGGTTTGCGACAATCAACAATGGCATAACTCCAAATGGCTGTGGACAATATTGTAGGTCGTCTTTAGCCGTGGTACGCCATGCTCATGAACCGTGGAAGGAGGACGATGCTCATCCAGACTACCTTGTCATCCACCCCTGTGCATGATATGATGTCTCTCAACATCCCACCAAACACGCTTTAGGCGTTGTTGAAGATTTTTGGGGCTTAGAGCATCTCTAGTGGATGGTATATATGGGTGTCAACCGAACTTAGACGACTGTTGACAAGGGTTAACTCGGCAAATGTCCTAGATGAAGGACTTAGGATCGGGGAGATAGGGCGTCAGATGAACTCGAAGGTAAAATCAGTCAAACAAGGTGTGTATCGAAAGTAAACGTGGGGTGTAAACCTGGCTTGCTTTCAATCTGTCCCTCACCGTCCTCTCCTGGCCCCTACATATAGGTGGCCAGGTCTCAAGGATCGGGAGGGATCCGATACAGATTACAATATCGATATACAGCATGAACTCGTATTTCGACTAGTGTTACAACTGGGCCTAGCTTAACGGGCCTCAGGGGTACTCAATTGTCGGGCTCTATTATCTATACCCTTGTCAGTAGCCCCCGAGATTCTACCAGAACTGCAGGTTTGGGTTGAATCTCAGATCTTCAAAGCTTCGACTTGATCAATACTTCTTCATATCTTCAAATCTTCGACTTGGTCTTTCGACTTAACTTTTTATTATAATGTCTTGCAAGGGGTTTTGATGAACAAGCCTGACAACTCTGACAGATCAAGAGGCCAGTTAACTGTCGGGACAGATACTTGTCACCTACTTCAAATTCAATCCCCTTGGACTTGAATTTGGAAAACCGGTCAAACCCATTCTTTTGCCGCATTTAGGACTTACAAAGAATGGATCCCAGTGGTTCTCAGGGTACCCAGTGCGTCCACCAGGATTTTCTTCACGTCGTAGACACGGATAAGTACCAGTAGAGCGCATCCATGTGCATATACCGGGCCACACAGGACGGATCCCGGGGTCTTACCTTCGTGATATATTTCAACCATGGCATTCAAGTTTTGTCGCGATGACGCAACTCGAGAATCATATGTCGCAGCCTTGTTTGACTGAATCAATATACAAAATTTTCGAGTTATTCTTTTTAACTCTCATGAATAGCTCCCGATGGGAGTAATTGATGTTTAGTTTGTCGACAATATAGCCGAAGTTCATTGCTGACGAAATGCAACTGATTGCGCCTAAACCACTTGTCCATCAACTGGTTCTTTATCATCAACTTCAACTTCTCTTCTTTCTTCTGTCGACTTCTTTCTATCGGGTGCGCGACAGCGCTCCCGGTGGGAGTAGCCCCCGAGGCTATAGCCGAATTTTTCGGGTATAGGCTCAAAAAGATAGACATACCTGTTCCATATATTTTGTCTTGTGATATTTCCCGACATGATTCGCCCTTTTAGTGGTTCTTCTCTTCTTTTCTTGTGACTCAAGCCCCCGAGTCCAAGATGAGGTACGCTGTGCTTCTTGATAGATAACTTCTTTTTTTTCCTTCTCTCCTTTTTTTTGTTCGTACCATTTCTCCTGATACGCTGACGCTTCTTTTATCGTCTGCGCTGGGCAGAATATAAGAGCCCGTACATATATTTTTGGACCATGCCTTTGTAGAGGCCCATTAGTATGTACTTATGAATAAAGCATGTTTGGCGAGGGTAAAAACCCTAATTCAGTAATTAGTCTCTTCCTCCGCCGCATCATCTTCCTCTCCTTCATCTCATCTAGGGTTTCTTCTGCCCAACACTTAGCTCCATGGCCGATGCAGGTGGATCGCATCTGAACATCGGCGCCCCGGTGGAGAAGCGGGGCTGCGGCCGCCCTCACGGCAGTAAGAATAAGGCTGCTATCTCAGCTGCGGTAGCTTCGTCATCAACTCCGATGAAGCGGCGCCCCGGCTGTTCGGCGGGAGTAAAAATAAACCCAAAGTGCCATCTGCTGCGCCAGGTTCAAACGCTCCTTCTCCTATCGTTTCTCCTTCTCCGCCCAGAGTGTACTCCTTCTTCTGGATCGCCGGCACGCAGTGCTATGAGATTCAGCGATTACCGCTGAAATTCACCAAGTTCATGGACGGGCGAGAACTGCGGGAAGCGGTTCTTTGGGAACACTCTGGGGGAGGGCCTCCCTATGAAGTGGAAGTCTGGTACGACGGTGCTGGTGAGCAGTACTTCAAGGGCGGCTGGTCGCAGTTTGCAGAAGACCATGACCTCCACCAAGGCTTCTTCATGACTTTCAACTATCACATCGGTACGTCGAAGTTTGATGTGAAGATCTACGACTGCACCCAGTGCCAGAAGGAGTATGAAGCTGAAATGCACTTTCATTAGATTCTCCCTTTATGTAATCTCTTTTCTTTAGTTGTCCTTTCTCGTGCTATCTGTAATAAGTGGTCGTGTTGGATTATATTTTGTGCCTGCTTTATTAATAGACCATGGGAACGAACTGTCGTTCCGAGGTATGCCCTTAATGTATTATCGGGTTCCTTTGAACCGTGCTTGTTTTTGTCGAATATCGGGTTGCAAACAACCTAGCCGTATATCTCAGATACTCACAAAGCTCAATAACTTGTTAATATTATTTTGTATGACTCGAGGGGCTGAGCCCCCGAGTGGAAAGTAAAATACTTATACATATTTGTCGAGTTGACCCAAAGAACCCGACCTGCGGCCTCATGTTCTGGGTTCCGGGGGTCCTAACCCGAAAGATTTTTATCGCCTTGTGTCTTCTATGCGTAGAACCGCCATAGTTGCTCTGTGTTCCACGGGTTACTCTCGTCTTTCCCCGTTTTCTTGTCTTGTAATCGATAAGCTCCTCCTGGTATTACTTCCGTCATGATGTAGGGTCCTACCCATGGGGACTCCAATTTTCCATGACCATCTTGCTTAAGTCGTAGAACTAGATCTCCCACCACGAAAGATCATGGACGAACTCGACTACTGTGGTAGTTTCGTAGATTTTGCTGATATTGAGTAGCTCTGGCTAGTGCTATGTCTCTTGCCTCGTCGAGTGCATCAACATCATCCTGAAGCACTTCTGTGGAAGTTGTCTCATCATATGTCGTGATTCTTGGAGCTTCATGAGTTATCTCGACTGGAAGCACGGCTTCTGCGCCATGGACCAGGAAGAAAGGCGTTTCTTGAGTACCTGCGTTAGGTGTAGTTCAGAGACTCCAGAGTACAGAGGGTGGCTCATCTACCCAAGCATGCTTGGCTTTCTCGAGGGGTGCTAACAACCTTTTCTTTATCCCGTTGCATATTAAGCCATTGGCTTTCTCGACTTGCCTATTTGTCTTTGGATGCAGCACATATGCAAATTTCAATTTAAATCCCAAACTTTCACAGTAATTCTTGAACTCCTTTGATGTGAAGTTTGTCCCATTATCTGTGATGATACTGTGTGGTACTCCGAAGCGAAAAACT
The DNA here is from genome assembly GCA_007115705.1 of Dactylis glomerata. Lineage (NCBI taxonomy): Eukaryota > Viridiplantae > Streptophyta > Magnoliopsida > Poales > Poaceae > Dactylis > Dactylis glomerata. The sequence continues at coordinate 2,764,739 of QXEO01000490.1, forward strand.
ATGGACTTGATAAAATTGATTGCGACTGTAGAATCTTGAGTTGTTACAGGGGCTGCCTCTACCCACTTGGTGAATTTGTCGACTGCTACCAGCATATAAACATACACTCCTGGCCAAGATTTGTGCAGTTTTCCTACCATGTCAAGACCCCATTGTGTGAAGGGCCAGGATAATGGTATTGGTTGCAACTCCGCTGCTAGCGCATGTGGTCGAGATGCGAAATGTTGACAAGCCTCACACTTCCTCACTATGTCTTTTGCGTCCTCAATGGTTGTTAGCCAGTAAAATCCTACACGAAAGGCTTTGGCTGCAATGGCTCTGCTGCTAGCGTGATGTCCACATACCCCTGCGTGGATGTCCTTTAAGATTTCTTGCCCTTCTTGGGGAGTGACGCACCATTGCAAGACGCCTGTTATACTTCTCTTGTATAATTTTCCTTGCAATACGACGAAAGCCTTGGATCGTCATATTATCCTTTTCGCTTGTACTGTATCTTTGGGTAGTGTTTTGTTTACCATGTAAGCCAAGTATGGTTGCATCCAGGTTTCCTCGATCATCATAACTTCTTCGGGTTCAGCTGTCCCTCTATTGCCAGCCCCCGAGCTGTTGCTTGGTGCTGGACTTGTTCTCCTGTAGTCGAGACTTTGTCGCTTTTTATTGATCTTTCTATGATTTCTTCCCAAAAAACTCCTTGTGGTACGGGTAAACACTGGGACCCGATATTTGCTAAATTGTCGGCTTCCTCGTTGCTGGCTCTACTGACATGTGAAACTTCGCATCCGTCAAATGTTTCCTCTAAATAGTAATATAAGTTTCTGTACGCTATCATATTGTCGCTGATGGCATCGCACTTGTTCATCACTTGTTGGACGACGAGATTCGAGTCTCCAAATATTTTCAGTTGAGTTGCTCCGCATGCTTTGGCCATTTTTATCCCATGGAGCAGCGCCTCGTATTCGGCTTCATTATTAGAAGCTTGGGGAAAACTCATCCTTAACACATACTTCAACTTGTCGCCTTGTGGTGATATCAGGACTACTCCTGCTCTTGCGCCTTGGATTCTTTTTGAACCATCGAAGTACATTGTCCATACACTCGATAAATCTAGCGGCCCTGTATTTTGTAACTCTAGCCACTCTGCTGTGAAGTCTGGTAAAACTTGTGATTTGATCGCCTTTCGCTTTTCATATGTGATGACCAGGGGTGATAAGTCAATTCCCCATAAGGAGACACGTCTTGTTGCTGAAGGGTTGTTCAATATGTTGGATAGTGGTGCTTCGTTAACCACTACAATTGGGTGCACCACGAAATATTGCCGTAGTTTTCGTGCTGTTGTGAACACGCTATACGCAAGTTTCTGGTAGTGCGGGTACCTTTGCTTTGTTGGAGATAGTACCTCGTTGACGAAATATACTGGCCGCTGGACTCCATGAGCTTTTCCTTCTTCACTTCTTTCGACTACCAATACTGTGCTCACCACTTGATGTGTTGCTGCAATATATAGTAGTAATGGCTGATACGTCACAAACGTATCTATAATTTTTTATGCTCCATGCTTGTTTTTACACCATTTGCTTAGTGTTTCGTTACACTTCGTGGCATTTTTATGCATTTTTCGGGACTAACCTATTAACAAGATGCCGTAGTGCCAGTTCCCTGTTTTCTGCTGTTTTGTGTTTCAGAAAAGTTACACAGGAAATATTCTCGGAATTGGACGAAACAAAAGCCGAACATCCAGATATTAAACGAAGCTTCCACAACATCGAAGAGGAGACAGAACCAAGCCAGAGGGTGGTCTCACCACCAGGGGGCACGGCCCAGGGCCTGGCTGCGCCGCCCTATGGTGAGCCCCACCTTGTCCACTTCTGACGTTGCCCCTTCGCCTATAAAGACCCCCCGATGGGAAAAACCTAAGAACCCGATCAATTTTCCAGAAATACATCACGATCCACCGCCGTCATCGACCCAAGATCTGGAGGGTCCAGAAGCTCTTCCCGGCACCCTACCAAAGAGGGGAATCGCCATCGGAGGTCTTCTTCATCGCCATGCTTGCCTCCGGCGCGATGAGTGAGTAGTCTACCTTTGACTATGGGTCCATAGCAGTAGCTAGATGGTTGTCTTCTCCACCATGTGCTTCATGTTTAGATCTCGTGAGCTGCCTTACATGATCGAGATCACCGTTATGTAATTCTACATGTTGTGTTTGTTGGGATCCAATGAATATTGGTGTTATGTTGAGTTGATGTGCTGAATCATATATCTTATGTTATCTCTATGTTGTTTATGATCTTGCATGCTCTCCGTTGTTAGTAGCTATCTTGGCCAAGTAGATACTAGTGACTCCAAGAGGGGGTATTTATGCTCGATAGTTGGGTTCATGCCTCTATTTAATCTGGGGGAGTGACATAAACCTCTAAGGTTGTAGATGTGTTGTTGCCACTAGGGAGAAAACAACATTCTTATGTCCAAGGGCATATGCTTTGTTTACATTACACACTTTGCTTAATGCAGTTATCTGTTGTTCACAACTTAATACTTGTGGGGTGTTCGGACGATATCCCCGTGGGTGGATTATTAGTCATAGATGCAGTTGGATGGCGGTCTATGTATTTTGTTGTAATGCCCAGAAATCTCATAGTGATCCTTGCGACATATGCATGTTATCTTTATTCTATCAATTGCTCAACTGTAATTTGTTTACCCAGCATGTGCTATTTATCTTATGGAGAGACACCACTAGTGAACTGTGGACCCCGGTCCAATTTCCATTATATTGCTATCACCTATTTACTTTACTCGCACTGTTTACTTTCTCGCATATTACTATTGCTTTCCACTCGATACGCTCATACCTTTGTTTACAGCAAACCGGTGAGATTGACAACCACATCGTAAGTTGGGAGCAAAGTATTTGGTTGTGTTGTGTGCAGGTTCCGCGTTGCTACTAGTTGAAGACGCGCTAACAAGAATCGTTAACGGCACCCTTGTTGGAGTGTCACTAGGCTAGCAAGCATCACCTTCTGGAGTTTGGCTTTTTCCTGGATTCGATAAACCTTGGTTTCTTACTAACGAGGGTTAAACTCGACAAATGTCCTAGATGAAGGACTTAGGATCGGGGAGACAGGGCATCGGATGAACTCGAAGGTAAACTCAGTCAAACAAGGTGGCTATGAAAGTAAATTTGGGTGTAGAACCTGGCATTCTTTCAATCTGTCCCACACCGTCCCCTCCTGGCCCTTTATATAGGTCGCGAGGTCTCAAGGATCGGGTGGGATCCGATACAGATTACAATATCGACATACGACATGAACTCGTATTTCGACTAGTATTACAATTGGGCCTAGGTTAACAGGCCTTAGGGGTACTCAACTAACAGGCTCTATTATCTATACCCTTGTCAGTAGCCCCCGAGATTCTACCAGAATTGCAGATTCGGGTTGAATCTCAGATCTCCAATTCTTCGACTTGTCCAATACTTGACTTCTTCAAATCTTGAAATCTTCGACTTGGTCTTTCGACTTATCTTTCTCTATAATACTTTGCAAGGGGTTTTAATGAACAAGCCTGACAACTCTGACGGATCAAGAGGCCAGTTAACTGCCGGAACAGATACTCGTCACCTACTTCAAATTCAATCCCCTTGGACTTGAATTCGGGAAACCGGTCAAACCCATTCTTTTGCCGCATTTAGGACTTACAAAGAATGAATCCCAGTGGTTCTCAGGGTACCCAGTGCGTCCACCAGGATTTTTCTTCGCGTCATAGACACGGATACATACCAGCAGAGCGCATCCATGTGCGTATACCGGGCCACACAGGACGGATCCTGGGGTCTTACGTTCGTGATATATTTCAACCACGGCATTCAAGTTTTGTCGCGATGACGCAACTCGAGAATTATATTTCGTAGCCTTGTTTGACTGAATCAATATGCGCAACTTTTCGAGTTATCCTTTTTAACTTTTTATGAATACCTCCCGATGGGAGTAGTCAATGTTTTGTTGGCAATGCAGCCAAAGTTCCTTACTCTTTTCTTTTGTCGACTTATTTCTATCGGGTGCGCGATAGCGCTCCCAATGGGAGTAGCCCCCAAGGCTATAGCCGCAATTTTCGAGTATAGGCTCAAGAGAATAGATAAATTTGATCCATACACTTCTTCTCATATCATTTGCTGATTTTACTCACTTTTGAATGGATTTTCTCCCTCTTCGTAACACAAGCCCCCGAGTCAAAGATGAGGTGAACTTGTGTTTCTTGGCAGATATTTTCTTATTTTTTGCTCGCATCTTTTCCCTTGATACGATTAATTCTTCTGTGCTTATTTTGCACTGTAAAAACCCAAAAGTATACTTTGGGCCTTGCTGCTCCAAAGGCCCATTAGCACGTGCTTATAAATAAAGCACATTTGACCAGGGTAAAAACCCTAATCCTTTCACTGGTGCTTTCCTCCGCCGCATCGTCTTCTTCCTTAACCCATCTAGGGTTTTTCGTCCCTGTCGTTTGTCTCCATGGCCAATGCAAGTGGATCTCGCTTGAACCTCGGCGCCCCGGTGGAGAAACGGGGCCGCGTCCGTCCTCGTGGTAGTAAAAACAAGACTACCATCGCAACTGCGGTAGCACCATCTTCTGCTTTGGGGAAACGACGCCCCGGCCGTCCGGCTGGAAGCAAGAATAAACCCAAGGTGCCCTCTGCCGCGCCAGGTTCAAGTGCCCCTTCCCCTAATACTTCTTCTTCGTCGCCCAGGATCTACTCTTTCTTCTGCATCTGCAACGCGCAGTGCCGCGAAATTCAGCGCCTGCCACTGAAATTCACGAAATTCATGGATGGGCGGGAACTACATGAAGCAGTTCTCCGCGAACACTCTGGTGGAGGAACTCCATATGAAGTGGAGGTGTGGTACGACGGCGCCGGTGAACAGTTCTTCAAGGGCGGCTGGTCGCGATTTGTGGAGGATCATGACCTCCATCAGGGGTTCTTCATGACCTTTGATTTTCATGTTGGCACTGATACGTCTCCAACGTATCCATAATTTTTTATGCTCCATGCTTGTTTTTACACCATTTGCTTAGTGTTTTGTTACACTTCGTGGCACTTTTATGCATTTTCCGGAACTAACCTACTAACAAGTCGCCACAGTGCCAGTTCCCTGTTTTCTGCTATTTTTGTGTTTCAGAAAAGTTACACGGGAAATATTCTCGGAATTGGACGAAACCAAAGCCAGTCGCCCAGAATTTTACCGAAGCTTCCAGAGAACCGAAGAGGAGACGGAGTGGGGCCACGAGGTGCCCTCACACCAGGGCGGCGCGGCCAGGGGCTGGGCCGCGCCCCCTATGTGTGAGACCGCCTCGGTCCACTCCTGACGATGCCCCTTCGCCTATAAAGACCCCCCGACGAGAAAAACCTAAGAACTGATCAATTTTCCAGAACACATCGCGATCCACCGCCGCCGTCGACCCGAAGATCGGGAGGGTCCAGAAGCTCTTCCTGGCACCCTGCCGGAGAGGGGAATCGCCACCGGAGGTCTTCTTCATCGCCATGCTTGCCTCGGGAGCGATGAGTGAGTAGTCTACCTTGGACTATGGGTCCATAGCAGTAGCTAGATGGTTGTCTTCTCCACGATGTGCTTCATGTTTAGATCTCATGAGCTGCCCTACATGATTGAGATCACCGTTATGTATTTCTACATGTTTGGTTTGTTGGGATCCGATGAATATTGGTGTTATGTTTGAGTTGAAGTACTGAAATTTATCTTTTGTTATCTCTATATTGTTTATGATCTTGCATGCTCTCCGTTGTTAGTAGCTATCTTGGCCGAGTAGTTGCTAGTAACTCCAAGAGGGGGTATTTATGCTCGATAGTGGGTTCATGCCTCTATTTAATCTGGGGGAGTGACAGAAACCTCTAAGGTTGTAGATGTGTTGTTGCCACTAGGGGAAAACAACATTCATATGCTTGAGGGCATATGCTTTGTTTACATTACACACTTTGCTTAATGCAATTATCTGTTGTTCGCAACTTAATACTCATGGGGTGTTCGGATGATATCCCCGTGAGTGGATTATTAGTCATAGATGCAGTTGGATGGCGGTCTATGTATTTTGTTGTAATGCACAGAGTAAATCTCATAGTGATCCTCTCTTCATATGCACGTTATCTTTATTCTATCAATTGCCCAACTGTAATTCATTTACCCAGCTTGTATTATTTTATCTATGGAGAGACACCGCTAGTAAACTGTGGACCCCAGTCCTATTTCCTTTATATTGCTATCACCTATTTACTTTATTCGCACTGTTTACTTTACTCGCATACTATTATCATTTTCCACTCGATACGCTCATACCCTTTGTTTACAGCAAACCGGTGAGATTGACAACCTCATCGTAAGTTGGGAGCAAAGTATTTGGTTGTGTTGTGTGCAGGTTCGGCGTTGCAGCTAGCAAGCAAAGCTTGGACGAGGCACCCTATAAATTGTCCTGAACTGTTGCAAGCTAGCAAGCATCACCTTCGGTCGTTTGTCTCCCTCCTACTGGATTGATAACCTTGGTTTCTTACTGAGGAAAAAGCTTGCTGCTATATTCATCACACCTTGCTCTTGGGGTTTTCCAACTGGCCGGTCATTTACTTCATCGACTCGGCTCCATCAGGCACGTCGAAGTTTGAAGTGAGAATCTACGACGGCACTGATACGTCTCCAACGTATCCATAATTTTTGATGCTCCATGCTTGTTTTTACACCATTTGCCTACTGTTTCGTTACACTTCGTGACACTTTTATGCATTTTCCGAAACTAACCTACTAACAAGTCGCCACAATGCCAGTTCCCTGTTTTCTGCTATTTTTGTATTTCAGAAGTGCTACACAGAAAATATTCTCGGAATTGGATAAACAAGTTCCTGAAATCTTATTTTTCCCGGAAGCTTCCAGAGATCCGAAGAGGAGTCGGAGGGGGGCCACGAGGGCCCCACACACCAGGGCGGCGCGGCCGAGGCCTTGGTCGTGCCCCCTATGTGTGAGGGTGCCTCGGGCCACCTCTGACGATGCCCCTTCGCCTATAAAGACCCCCCGGCGGAAAAAACCTAAGTACCCGATCAATTTTCCAGAACACATCGCGATCCGCCGCCGCCGTCGACCCGGAGATTGGGAGGGTCCAGAAGCTCTTCCCGGCACCCTGCCGGAGAGGGGAATCGCCACCGGAGGTCTTCTTTATCACCATGCTTGCCTCCGGAGCGATGAGTGAGTAGTCTACCTTGGACTATGGGTCCATAGCAGTAGCTAGATGGTTGTCTCCTCCACCATGTGCTTCATGTTTAGATCTCATGAGCTGCCCTACATGATTGAGATCACCGTTATGTAATTCTACATGTTTGGTTTGTTGGGATCCGATGAATATTGGTGTTATGATTGAGTTGCTATACTAAAATATATCTTATGTTATCTCTATGTTGTTTATGATCTTGCATGCTCTCCGTTGTTAGTAGCTATCTTGGCCGAGTAGTTGCTAGTGACTCCAAGAGGGGGTATTTATGCTCGATAGTGGGTTCATGTCTCTATTTAACCTGGGGGAGTGACAGAAACCTCTAAGGTTGTAGATGTGCTGTTGCTTCTAGGGAGAAAACAACATTCATATTCTCGAGGGCATATGATTTGTTTACATTACACACTTTGTGGCAAATGAAAAGCAAGGCAACTTCTCCAAAAGAAATTTATTGGGGTCCATCCATTTATTGCAGCAAACAAAACTAAACTAATAAAGAAAACTAAAACAACTGACGCTCCAAGAAAAACACATAGTGCATGAAGCAATAAAAATATAGTGTCTTGAAAGGTGACCTGATTTTTGCCGATGAAGAAGGGGTGCCTCGGGGGCATCCCCAAGCTTTGACGCTTGTACTTCTTGGATATTTCTTGGGGTGATGCATGGGCATACCCAAGCTTGAGCTTTTGTCCATTCTTCAACTCATCTCATCATTCTCCAATCCCTACACTTGAAAACTTCCTTCATACAAAACTAAACACAAATCTATTAGCAACATTAGTGTAGCATAACATATAATCAAACTCCTTTGCTTCAGGTTTCAACCCAAAACCACCACATATAAAGTATATACTACTGTAGCAACTTCCCCAAAAGTTCCGTGATCAAAAGAACTAAAAAAGAAAGCGATAAAGCGGCAAACACAAATATTGGCAGAAATCTGTCAAAACAGAACAGCTGACAAAGGTCGAATTTTTAAGGGGTTTTCTGTTGCTCAACTCAAAAAGTGTTCAACTAATGAAAGTTTGGATATAACCTGGGGCATATGCACAAGAAATCGCAGGTCCAAAAGATATACAGAGAATTTATAGGAATTTTTACGGTGCAGCACCAAAAACAGTTTCAGGACAGCAACATCCCCAAATCTTACCTCACTCAAATTAGAGGATTCTCTTGGCACAACAATGAAATAAATAAGATAAGGAGCGGTCATTACAGTAGTAATGACTTCCAAGACTCAAATAAAATAAAAATTACTGAAAATAAAACATTGGGTTATCTCCCAAGAGTGCTTTTCTTTAACGCCTTTGAGCTAGGCGCAGAAAATTGCGAATCAAGTAACATCAAGAGATGAAGTAATTATGAAAGAAGCATTAGGATCCACAATAGGAGTCTTTTCAACAATAAAGGGAATTATATCCAAATGAGTTTTTGAAGATCCTTTATGATCACGCTTTGGTACACTACTTTCATCAAAAGGATTTTCAGGACAAATCCAACTAGAATTATTTTCCCAAACATCATGTATTCCTGAAAGTTTATATGGTATTGGCACTCTAAAATCTTAATTGGGTGAGCCAACAACCGTTACAGGTGAGCCAAGCTTATTGAATTTCTTAAAAACTTTTCTAGCCTCATTGGAAACATCTTTAAATTCTAAGCGCATAGTTTCCAAAATGAAAGCTTTCTTTTCAGGATCTTCAATTTCATAAAGCTTAAGGAACATGTATTGCCAAAAGGGATTAAGATTAGCAAACCTAGCTTCTAACATGTGAACTAAATAAGCGGAAGCAACTTCATAACTAGGAGCTAGCTCAACTAAAGACTTTTCCTCAACTTCTTTATGAATACTAATGTGATTAAAGAACTCCTCAATGTTGTCTTTCCCAATAATTGATCCACTACCTACTGAGAGATCCTCCAAAACATACTTAGGGAACAACATAGTGAACTAAAGTAAAGAAATAACAACTACCAAGGATTCTAATTTTTTTGGGTTTTTGATAAAAAATGATGCAGGTAAAATAAATAAAGTAAAGCAAAACTTAAAACAAAGTAAAGGATGTGTGTGCGAAAAACACCCCTTGCAGAGGTCTTCTACTTCCTCCCCGGCAACGGCGCCAGAAAAAGAGCTTGATGCGTGGTAAATGACCAGCCCGTTGGGAACCCCAAGAGGAAGGTGTGATGAATATAGCAGCAGTTTTTCCCTCAGTTAAGAAACCAAGGTTTATCGTTCAGGAGAGGAGAGACAAACGACTGAAGGTGATGCAGACTGGCTTAGCGACAGCTTCGGACAATTTATATATGGCGCCTCGTCCAAGCTGTGCTTTGCTAGCAGCAACGTGGAACCTGCACACAACACAACCAAATACTTTGTTCCCAACTTGCGATGAGGTTGTCAATCTCACCGGTTTACTTTAAACAAAGGGTATGAGCGTATCGAGTGGAAAGCAGTGAAAGTATGCGAGTAAAGTAAACAGTGCGAGTAAAGTAAACAGGTGATAGCAATATGATGGAAATAGGACCAGGGTCCACAGTTCACTAGTGGTGTCTCTCCATAAGATAAATAACACATGCTGGGTAAACAAATTACAGTTGGGCAATTGATAGAATAAAGATAAACGTGATATGTCAAGAAGATCACTATGCGATTTACTCTGGGCATTACAACAAAATACATAGACCGCCATCCAACTGCATCTATGACTAATAATCCACTCTCAGGGATATCATCTGAACACCCCATGAGTATTAAGTTGCGAACAACAGATAATTGCATTAAG